>JAQFZU010000095.1:0-53585 GCA_034696185.1 Henia vesuviana
TTTTTATTAGGCTCGTGTGTTGTTTTGGGAATAAGTAGATGGATGGTGGTTACAGATAGGTTTAGTAATAGGTAGTAAAAATGCGATTCAATTAATTTTCAAAGTGTTGATCTTTTGAGTTGGAAAATGGCGGTGCGCGTGTTACTCGCGCTTCGTCCCACAGAGACCAGCAATAAAATGATAATGATAGACTATAAAACGGGGACGAAATTCAAACAAAATATATTAGGAGAAACTGCTCATTATGTAAATTTTTCCAGGAAAAAGGAATCTTTTTTCGGTATAAACAACCAAGTTTTTGTCATACTCAACCAATTTCACATCTTTTCCCAGAAAGCAATAAACCACGGCTCCGCCTCTTAAGTTTTTACTGCATGAGTAAAATTTTTAGTGAAACCTCCATCAAAAACTTTCGTTCCCAACAACATTATAAAAATAAAAAAAAAGAATAATAAAACCCCCAAAGCGCGCAATGGAAATTCCAGAAAAATACCAATTCACTTAATATAATTTTTTATTATATTTTTAAACTGCAAAAATCCAACCCCACCCAAATATTTAAAAATTAAAAAAAAAAAATTCTTAAAACTAAAAACAGAGACGACTTTTGGGCGTGGGTCAGACGAAAGTTTGTTTTTATATCCGGAATCCACGATTGCATAAACACGAGAGTTTTAAAAAACTCAGTTCATGCGCATTTCAGTTAAATGTTTTACACCCTCCCCCTCACAAACCACATCAAGTTCGGGTGCCAAATATTTTTTTTTTCCACAGATCTTGAAACGCCACAGAGGCACTCGAGGCAAACTTACTAAATTGAGAGAAAGCAAAAATAAACAAAACTTTTCTTCGACTGTTTATGGAAACTTCTGCCTTAGCCTTTCTCTCTATAATAAATATACACAAAATTTTTTTTAAAAATAACTCAAAAAAACCAAAACTACCGAGAATGAAAATGTTTGGGTGTGTCATTGGATCAGTAAATGAGATGATTGTTTTAGGAGGAGTCTGAGAACACCTGGGTTGGATCCGAGATCTTGGCCTTGGATTTATCAAAACAGGTGTAAAATTTTGTTCACCCATTAAATTCAACATTTTTAATGATCATCGAACGTGAGAATGGTCGGCAGCTGCCAAAGCATTTCAATTAAGTTATATCTTTATTTGGATAAACATTTAAAAAAAAAAGATTTTTTATTATTATTTTTTATTTTAACAAAATATGGAAATAAATTATTAGTAAGTGACTAAGTATTCGTCCATTGTCTCCATAATCAAATAGTTTAATGGGTTTTTTGATCTTTGATGATATGGCGAGCTAAATAATAATCAAAGCCTTTTATATAAAAGCAAAAACATATCCCCTCAAGCTGGGAGGGAGGGAAGGGGATCTGAGAAATATTTCTCAGAAATCCTGGAGCTTGACTTTTAATAGTGATCATCCTCTAAATAATTACCATAAAAAGCGGCGTAATGGACACATTAAAAACAAAAATTTATTCACAAATGACTTTTTTCACCCCCTATTTTATTAAATAAAATTTTAAGATGGAATAAACACATGGTGGCCTCAACAACTTAAGACCTTAAATCAATAACACGAAACATTTTTTTTTAAGTAATATATTTTCAGAATGAAAGGGTTATGTTCGGCTGAAGGTACTATTAAAATAAAGAGATACTTTTTGGATACAGTTTGTTAAGTTTTCTACCACTTTCGACACACATGACGACTTTAAGCATGAAAAATTACTATCTGCGAGTTTAACAAAATGACAAAAACAGTAACGGACAAAGACCACCTTCTTCAAGAGTCAATAAAAATCAACGAAGCTTGCCAATACCATTTCACATTACCAAAAAAAGATTTCCAAAATTAGTTTAAAAAATAATTAAAATTGAATAAAATTAAAGTCAAGAATTTATTTTTTAATTTTTTAATTTTGTAAAAATTAATGAATTAAAAAAAAACTAATAATATAGAAACCAGTCCTTTTAGTAACCGATTCGCGATACCACATTTCATTCAGAGTTCATAGACCGTATCGTTGAAAACTCAAATTAAAATTGAAAGAAAAATGAACTCACTTTTGTGACAAAATAGATGGCATGTGAGGTTGGCTGCTTGTGAAAATGAAGACTGTTCCTGGAAAAAAAAAATGAAAAAAACATTAAATTACTTTCACCTCATCAACCACATGTCATTTTTGTTCGCAGGTATCGCACATTTTATCACTCACGTACCCTTGACGAGGTTACCAAACTCAACCATCTCAAGAATCAACTGAGATTTTCATTTACGATCGCGCGAATAAAACGAAACAATTTGAGAATTTAAAAACCGCGATATACGGTAATAATAATTTTTAAAATAATAAAATAACCGTAATAAAAAACACAATAATCACTTTTAAAAACATAATAAATATGGTCGATAGAATCTAAATAAGAATCTTCGACAGGGCAAAATGGCGTCATCTAGTGCGTTATCCAGATTGAAGGTCAAGAGTAAAATGGTTATAAATCTCTTTGTCTCGCATTTCTCAATACTATTCCTTCAAGTGAAAAATTATTACATTAACATTGACCGGGGCAGTCGTTTGATAAGAGTCCATTCAACTCTATCTACGGGTCTACTCGAGGAAACACCTGGGACTCCTATTTGACAACAATAGCAAACGACAATCGCTTCCCCCGATTCAATTTTCGACTGATTTTTTTTTTATTTCACGAGTCAATAGACAAATATTTAATGAAGGAAAAAAGAAGAGATTAATAACCCGAAGTATATTTTTTTAGAATTAATTTAAGGTAATAAAACTGATACCATTTCTTAAATTTATACAAGCTTAAGCTTATAATGCGAGTTACATAAAGTAGACAGATGCATTGTGGTATAAGATAAAAAAAAGGGTAAAAAAAATTAATTTCTTTCGCTTATCAAGATGGCTTTACGTCGTAACGTATAAGCACGGATTAATATTTATTTCTGTCAATTATAACAACTCCGCAAGCTGAAAAATAAAAAAAAGTCGAATATTAACTGCGGAACATACATTTATCATCAGTTATGGCTTCCTGAATTCATGAATATTCGCATAGCACCTGTTGCTGCTAATCTTTACTATGAAGCGAATCCACTGACAGACGGTGAACTAATAGACGTGGAGAATCAAAAAAGAAAAGTAAATTGAACTTTAAAAAAAATAAAAGAAAGAGAGAGTTAAAAGCCGAGATGAAATGGCAACTGAGCTAATACCGAAACAATGCATTTTACCCTGTTTTGTATAAGACCTAAGCTGCTAACAGTGTCTCTTAGCAACTGCAACCGAGCAACGTCATTGAGCGTGACTTTCAAACATCTTTATATGAGTCAACTGTTTAATGTCCCAAGCAAAAAAAAAATTTAAAAAATTAAAAAAATATAAATAAAACATTTTGACATATTCATAATTAAGCGCTGATATTCTAATTACACCGAGTTTCAACTTTATGTATGAATAAATGAAAAAAAGCGAGTTATTTTAGTTCATTGACATTCAGTTGTTGACTGCCCTCTTATCATCAAAAGTCATTCGTCTAGCAAACACCTAATTTCTAATTTTTCTTCCTTAACACTTTTTATATAAAGTCGAGAAGTACGCACGAGCTCTGGTGTGGATGGAATTCCAAAGTAGAATTGGTTGAATTTGGTATTATCATCATAAAGTAAATGAAAAAAAATTAATTGAATTGGCATATATTGAAAAATCGTCTTTATCTGAATTTTTTTTAAGAAAATCGGTTTTTAATTTTAATTGACAATTTTCCGCTATCAAAAAACATTAATAAAAGCAGATATTTGGTTGCGAATAAATCAAAAGACATGTACGTAACAATCGAGTATAAAAAGGACACACATTGTGTAACATTGAATGAGTAGAACTTTATTTATTTCGTTTTTATTATCCACTCATAATTCAAAAAGTGACTGCTTTTAACATTCGATTCTCACTATAGTCCAGTACTGACAATACCCACACACTTGGGTAATTTATAAAAATTCTCCCACGTGCCAGGTAGCTACCTAAGTCTCCCAATTCCCAAAAACCCAGTCTGAAAATCCCCTCCCCCTCCCTCCCTAAAACCCACACAAGGTCTATGGTGGAAAAATAGGGTGAGAATTCTAAAACCCAGTCAGACAGACAATACACATCATCCTCACCTAACACCTTGAATAAATTCCCTCCCCCTCAAAAGACTTAAATCTCAGTGGGAGGTAAAAAATTACTCTCTATCCTTACCCCATTCCCCCAAAAATATGTCAACAATTAAAAAAAATTTTTTTTTTTAACATTTTCATTTCCACTATTTGTTTGTTTTTCTTTTCCGGCAAAATCAATCTCAAGTGGCCTATTTTTCACGTTAAAAAACGTTGATTGGTTGGTAGTAGAAGGGAGGAAAAGGAGAAAAAAAATGCAGGGGAAAAAGTCCAATGATTTACTCCCTCTTGGTCCTCCTAGTATAGCAGCCAGAAGGGAGTTCGGAAATTGGGGCCGACGCACAAGGGCCTGACCCGCAACCCATCACCTCATAAATAAGAGCGCACGCGCTAACTCGAGCCGCACTCACACGTGGTGAGATTCAGTTGGCCGGATCTCCCACTGCGAACCCAAATCTTTCTCCTTTGCACGTGCTCGCATGTGGAGTCACGCAAACCGAGAAGAAATACTGGTTCTTCTTTTCGTAGGGTGTGAAAGGCCAAAGTTTAGATACACAACAAGCTACCAAAGCCACTCTCACAACACGAAAATCCTAACCGGCTGGTCCACCATCATGCTCATCCACCATTTGTTACCCATAATTCCATTTAAAAGACCTTCTTTCCCCTAATACCTACCATATAAGGTCCTTAAGTGTTATTCTATTTTATTTGATAGTGTTTGGTAATTTGCCTGTTCACAAATCTGATATATTCCGAATAGCCAATTGGGCAATTAAGCCGTACAACCCCCGTCACTCCCCCCGCCATCTCTCTCCAAATGATGCTGATTTGCTGTAAAAGTAAATGAGTTTTCATGTATTCCAACTACATTAGAAGCCAAATTTTTTTATTTTAATATTATTTTTAAATTTTTTTTTGCTTTGAATATTCAATCTCTCGTTTTAACCCCCCCTTAAAGCCTCTTTACTTCACCCGTCTCAAATCGTCAACTGACAGCTCTCAGGTGGGGCTTAATCCATTATCCCCACCTCCTTTACGATCCAACACTCCTTCGGGACATATCTATTCTACATAATCCTTTTTTTAAAAAAGGGCCAAAGATTTGCATTACTTTGGTTGAATGTCTTTAAACTTTAACGGGAATTTTATATATTTAAATAAATTTTTTTAAAAAGAAAAGGTCGCACCACCAACTGACAAAATTGATTAATTACGTTGCGTGTGGGGCTGAAAGAGGTAAAGCAAAACGGGTTAAAGAAAATTTTTAAGTGAAAAAAAATTATAAATTTAAGAGGATAAAACGAATCTAAATATAAATAATTTGATATCGATTAGTTCATTGTTTACAGCTTCTTAGAAATACAAAAATGGTTAATTAATTCATAATTTAATTCAGTTTACTTGGAATAGAAAAATGTGCGATATCATTCTTGCACAAAAAAATATTTCACACGAAAATTGAATTCAACAAAATAAAAAATTCATAAACTCGCTTTAACCTACGTATATTTCCATAAGGAATTTGGGTAGGGAAAAAACTGATTTTATTTTCTATGGAAATAAATTCAAAGAAAACCAAAATTGGTTTTATGCGTTTAACCCACAACGGTCGCCTTCTTAAATTAGAATCATTCCTGATGCATAAACCATTCGAAAACACAAGTGCAGAACAAGCAGTAATATCAGTTGCGTAAACATAATTTGAAATGTCTTTATTTATAACTTTTCAATTGTAATAAAAAACAATCTATTATCAAAACTAATATCGACACACAATCGAATCTTCGAAATCAAATCGACATAGAAAAACAAGACTTTTTAAAACCTCTCTCAATACAAATCAAGCAATAAAAACTTCTTTTCACTTGTCTACGCAGCTAAAGATCTCCGCATCGTGAATGACTTTTATGCACCCTAAAAGCGACTAGAAAAATTCGAGGGAAAAAATAGGGGGTCTCCGCCTTTGTTTCTTTGGAAACTCGAAAACCGTTCACAATCTTTCCATTGTAATGTCAAGTGATGATGACTGTCGCGTTGAGATGCCCTCGTTTTCTCCGGAAAAAAAGCGTAAAAAAGAAAAAAAAACTTCACCGGTGAAAATATAATAAAAGAAGAAAAGACGTGGTATGATGAGGGTGAGGATTTCAACATTTGGGTTGTTTGCTGGCAAGGGAGAGGTACGAGTTGGTAAGTGAGGGTGAGTTTGTCACTCGCTCACCTTTAACCCACCTTTTTTTACCCTTGGTATTTCCTAGTCATTTGCAGAGCATTGACTCGGAGATGAGAACTTGTCAAATTAGCAGCTACCGACTTTACAACACATTTTCATTGTAATTCTCATTAACTTGTCAATTGAGGTAAAATGCTGCAATTAAAAGTGGTTCCCTCCCCCTCACTTAGCGCCATACCTTTTACATTCGGGTCCGTTGCATCGCAACAATTAGCCTTGGCCCTTTGCGCTCTTTGATTCCTCCGTTCATCCATGGGAGTTGGAGGTTCCCCACCGGTACCATTTAAACGACCCTCTCCAAAACGGACATTCGAACCCTCCAAGGGGGTTAGTTTGACCAAATAAAAAAATTTTAAGCTGTTTTTTAAAGGAATGACAAAGTACTCGACTTCACTAAAAGTGAATTTGACCACTCGGATTTATTTCGGTGTGCGAGGTTCGGCTTTTTACACCTTATTCAATTGAACACTCGTTCACGAATTATTGACTATAAATTCAAGCGTTTTACATCTCCATTTTCAGCGAGTCGGCCACTCTGTTTTGCCTCTCGCTGCGACCCGAGAATGGTGTGGCACGAGAATTTATGACTCGTGCGGGGCCACTGAGAGGAAAAGAGAAGAGGGTGACGGGCAAAGTGATGGCACAAACGACCTCCAGTTGACCCCAGTGTCTCGGCGGCTGTTAAAACCTTGTTTGCCAGTGTCATCCGCGCGCCAACTTCATTCATCTTGGGTCGGAGGAATGCTAAAAGGTGGCACGCGCTTTGAACGAACCGTGCGACGCCAACGCTGGAGCTAAAATCGAGTGACGAGAAAACTAATCGATTCGGACAACCAAATACATAAATATATAAATAAATGAAATAAATGGTAAAATAATTAACGTTTCGCATCGCGATATACCTAAGTGGGATCTAATAAGATTTGCCACTTGAAATCCTTAGGTCATCGCCGGAGCGTGGAGATCAAGGCGGAGATGAAAGATTAGAGGACACAACACAAAACTAAATGGACTCGAGCGGGATTAAACGAAGGGGATGGAAGAGGCACCGAGTTGAGCGCCCAACCCTACCATTATCGGTCGAAGGCGTGTCATTACGGGCGCAACTCCCATCCTTAGCTAACTCGCTTCAATTTTGCGCACTGTTAATTACACGAGTAAATGGAGGTATTTAAAAAAGAACCGAGAGCGAAAGACGTATGAAGATCCGTAATAGTTCGTACACACAAACATATTTAAAAAATTTATTTAAAAGGGTATTTTGAGCTACTTTATAGCTCAAAAGATATCAAAACGACTTTATACTTATTTACTCTCTTCTTTCTGAAAAGTGCAAATCAATAAAATAGTGATGAAAGAGACACACCTGAAGTTCGAAAATCGAATCAGAGCGAAAAAAGGACATTGAGCCGGTGGAATGCAGACAAACGCAGAGGGGGACACTCCTTTCATCTCGACCACTTCATCATTTTTTAAATAAGTTGGATTATTATTTATTATGATGTTATTTCCTTCAACTCGCCAAAGGCCGCGAAGGCCAAGGCAACGTTCGTATCATTAGTCACTTTTCCCAAGAACTCGGGGACCCGCAAAACGAAGCAAGTGCGAGAGAGGAGGGGTCACGAAGAATGAAAAGAAAGGGAGGAGAGCTGAGGAAGGTAGTGGTGGGTCTCCCACTACCACCATCATCAAAACCAAATTGGATTTTTATTTTTTACGATCCGTGACTTGCAAACGCCCAATGGGACTCGCATCAAGGGGTGGGTGGGAATGAGGCAAATGCATGTATGTGTGTGGGTGGTTCGTCGATATAAAAATTAAAAAAAAATCTCGTATGTCAAAAGAAGTTCATTAAGTAGTGGCACTCAGCGCACCTGCCACACCTGTACAACACGGCATATTACTGTGGAAAAATGTTTTCCAATCAGAAGAATGGGGAATAAAAAGAACGACCGCTCCTTAAACCGCGCGCGACTAATGAGAAACTCATTAACATCCATAACTTTTAGTTTTTTTTTTAATTTTTAAATTCATTTCAACCCGTTTTCTTTACTTACTTAACTGCAATTATTTTTTACACAGATTACTCGTATTATGTGATCGTTGGGCAAACTCGTTTTATGCGAACATAAACATGGGGAATATCTTGGAAATTGCGATTCTTTCGCTCGGAATTTCTTTACCCTGAAAAAATCGATACCGAAAGCAGACGATGAAACCGTTATAAATTTATAAGTGCAGTCGTTAAGTTGTCGATACCATCGCATAGCATTTTCTCGGATTTACGATTGGCATAACTCGCAGTCGATACTCTTATGGAACGATCGAAAAATGAGGAAAGGAAGGGATGTGAAGCGAGATTCAAATTCCACAGGATCACCACTGACCCACAGTGCACGATCCACATTTACAACCCATAACATGCCAACAAGAGCATATTTTTATTTTTATTTTTTACTTTTTATTCTTGACTTTTTACCTCACCCTTTTCTTTAAAAACTCATTTTCTTATGGGAAAAAAATCTATTAAAAACATCCGCTATTATCCTTTAGGTTTTTTAATGGTATAATACGGTGAAGCATAAATCCCGAATTTAATCTGGATTTTAATGGACACGTTTACGAGAACCAATTTCAATAAAAATGCAGATTACTGGTCATTCCAAGCATTTATCACTTTTCTCCACCAGCGTCCTATTACTCCCATCCAAGGACGCTCGCGATCGTAAAAGATTTGTTTGTAATATGCTCATTAACTTCGTCATCCCCTGATTGCTCTTATGAATTTCTTAATTACTATTTTTTTTTAAAAATATTATTAATAACTAAAGTAATAAATAAATAATTTTTTTATAAATTAAAAAACACGAAAACATTGATCATGAATTTTGATAATGTAATAATATATTTAAATATTTAAAAAATTAAAAAATAATTATAAATTAAAAATATCAACCATTTATCAATGTCTAAATAATGGCAAATGACCTTTGCAATTTATATGAAATTTTTACCTTGATATGATCGGAGAATCCGCACATGGCAATTGGATGAAATGCAATTAAATGAAAACGCTTAATCTACGAATAGAAAAAAAAAATAAAAAAAATTATAGGAGGGAAAATAAACAATTTTTTTTGTTTTCGTTTTTAGTTGTAAAATAAATGAGAGTAAAATGCAAAATAAATTTAAAAAAAGATTAAGAAGAAAATCATGTTTTGCTTTGTATTTGTGAGAAAAGGAGCAAAGACCTCTTTCTGTCAACTTGCAACAGAATATTAATGAGATGCTTGCACGGAACATTAAGATGACCATTTTCGGAGAAAGAATAATTCGATTAGAAAAAACTTGTTTACTGACAACCTTTGCGACCAAATTTCAATTTGAGTTTAATATTAATTACAACATTTACAATCGAGTTCGTGCCAAGTTCATACGAAATTAGAAAATAAAACCGTTTCAAGCAAATTAAATTCGATTATTATGAATAAAACAAATTCCTCTATGCTATTTTGCATAAAAAATTCATTGAATTAAAAATAATTAGCCGAAAATGAGCCTGAAACTAGTATTTGATGATAATACGAGATTTGAAAAAAAAAATAACAAGAAAATAACATAGGCGATAAAAGATGAAATGAGATATGCGAAATCTCGACCGAATTAAATAAAAATGGCTGTAAAATTTAAAAAATTTACTGAAAATTTTTATATTTAAAATATAGGAAAGTTTGAAAGACTAATTTGTGTAGGTTTTAAATTAACAATAAGCTATATTGTTTTATTTGTAATAAATTGAGAAATGAGGTGATGTTATCATTCGATGACTATTTCCATATGATTTTCTCATCGCAAATGCAATCAAAAAAAAAATATTTTTTAAAACTAAAAAAAAAAATTAACTAATATTTTTTATTACGTTTAATTTTATATAAATATCTACAATATGCATTTTCATTTACATTTCGGCGTTATTATTATTATTTTTTTATCTACAAACTAATTATGAATTTTGCCTTGGATTTCCCATCAAGATAAGAGAACAAAAGTAAGGAGATGAGGAATTTAAACAAAAAAATTATTTCCAGAACTCCCTTTACATTTTTTTAAGGAAAAGATGTAGAGGAAAAAGACAAAAAACAAAAAAAAATAACAACACAATTGGAGGGAACGTGGCCATATGCAGATCAAAATAAATGATAAAAATAAAACAATAGTTTAGAGAAAAATGCAGTAAACTACTCATGGAAATGTTTCGTATCATTTCATCCGACAAAATAACAAAAACACACCTGGTGCAAATCTATTTATGTATGAAAACTACATTATTTTTCATTAAATTTATATTTAAGAAAAAAAAAATAAACTGCTACAAGTATCACTGAAAAAATGCTCGCAAAGACCGCGCAGTACATAAAAGCGAAGTAAATAAAAATCCCGAGACGTAAAATGCCGATTCACGTAATCCGTGGTCAGTGTGACCCACAAACTTGACCTCTACTCCCCAATGAACTAGGAAGTTGTAAGTCCGTGTGTGTCCTTGCCCCTGGCTATCAAGGCCACTGGACATGTGGGGGGAGGAAGGCAGTAGGGGCCAGGCGCCACGCAGACTCATAAATATTTTCCAGCTAAGATTACATCACCCTTTGAGTCCGCATTAGATCCGAATAAAATTTTTTCCCATCTTCACTTTCATATCAATTAATGGTGTTATCAATCTAGCTCAAATCTCATTATATTTGAATTCAGTTTACATTTTTATCTGAGAAAGATAAAAATAAATCCATGTTTTATATTTTCAAAAATATCTCAGGGGACTGGTCTAATCAATATTTGACAAATCTCACCTGTGTTGATTTACAAAATAAACATTTTACACCTGTCTCGTAAAATTATCACTTAAAATTAAAAAAGAAAAAAACTTGTTAACTAATGCGTTGATGCGCTTAAAAACTTTTTCAAATTAAATTTACAGCTTTTCTAATTCTATTGCGATACGTCATTAGAGCTGAGAGTTTAATGAGGAATGTCGATTATTTAATGCGGTGGTCTTTGCGGGAGATATTTTTAGAGAAATTTTAATTTATTTTGAATTATGTATTAAGTGAAATGTTATCAAACGTTAATTTTTTTAAGTGAAAAATTTACGTTTTATACGTTCTAAAGGTGATTTTCTTATCTTTTTTTTTTTGGTCATTTTTTTCACAGTTTTATCAGAAAAAGCATTAGCTCAATAACACCCTCGAGAATCTCACCTATAAAAAGACGAATTCCTCCGTTTTCTATAGACTGCCGTGTCCTTAACAGTGCAAACTGATCCACGTGCACATCAAATGAAAATTAACAACCCAACACAACTCACAAATGAAGTCATAAAAAGAACAAAACCATAACAAAAAACATAAAAATAGTTATTAAAAAGTAAACTTTCATTACGGATATAATTTTTTTTAAAAAAATTTATCAGCATTAACTATTCGAAAAAGGGAGAGAGAGAAAATAATAATAATAATAAAAAATTCATATATATAAAAATAAATAGGTAATCTCAACCATTGCGTGAACGGGAAAAAACCCCCATCAAATCACAGCGAGTTAAAACAAAACACTCGGGTCAGTTCTAAATTTATTACAAGTTCAGAAAAGGAGTTGAAAGACGGTAAAAGGCCAACACGAATAAAATTAAACAACTGCTCAATTTTAAACCACACATAAAAAAAAAGAAAAATCTAAAAGGGAACTTAAAAAAATAATTTTTTTCAATTCCCGCTCCTTCATCATCAACAAGAGGAGTGACACATTGCCAAAACAAACATTTATTGATTGACAGGTTCACGTCATTAACTTGCAACTCAACACAGGTGTGGTGGGACGCCAATACAAGCAAAGCCTAATAAAGCAACAAAGCCCAAAACACAGCAACGACACGTTGGTTTCAACGTTAATTAATAAAGGAAAAACGAAAAAATGTCGAACTTACTTCGATTTCAATTTGGCGATGTCATCGAGTCGCACGTTGCTCGAAAGTAATAAATCTACTCAATTCAATGGGTAAGAGTGGAGCAAGTGGTTTTTGCGGTTACAATGGAGCTGAAACTTTTTTTTTACTCTCCGCATACTAGCCGACGATAGATTTTTCAAAGACTATTTTCTCGAGGTCAGTTTTTTAGCGTGCAAATGAAAGCAGAAATCGGCGCACCGAACATGCACACGACCACGTACCCCATCCACTCTGGCATGGCACACATCAATTATGGCATCGACGGGAAGGTTCACTCGACCACATTAGGGGGAGACGTCCGACTCGAAAATGACTAATTTATTTTAATAACACGTTCAACTTCAAGTATAAACTCCCTTTGCATTAACTTTTTCTTTTTTTTTCAACTTTAACATTTGAATAAAAGGAAAAAAAGGAGAAAAAAAATCTCACATTTCTCAGGTAAAATTTCTCGAACATTTTCAAAATAGAACTGGATCGGAGACAGGTTTGAAGTGGGGTAATAACAAAAGATAATATTTTTTTTAAAGTGAAAAAGTTTTGGAATTCGAGGCACGTGTGCGCCCTTCACTTCGCAGTCGCCCAATTTGAAATCGAGGGATTCGAACAGAGTCTCGATTCCAACTCCCACGCAGTAAATCCATTAAAAAATATTAAAAAAATTTTTTTTTTTTTTTAATTTTCATTTTACTCTATTTCACGATTGTAACCAGTTTTACCTATCTTATCTACGACCATTTTAGTTTGGACAATTTGCAAATTATCGAGCTAATAACTTTTTAAAAACTCTTCTTGACCTGACCTCAAAACGTGTGAGGAATTGAACTTCTTTTTCCATTTTTATTTTTTTTTATTTCTTTCCCTATTCATATGACTCGACAAGTTTTTATTCTTTTCAAATAGAAAAATGTGTTTTTGGTCTGTGTGAAAAATTTCTTTATCTATAGGAAAAATTACTCCAAACTCAAAACGGCAATTATCTATTGTATGAGACGATTTTCCTCGTGCAAAGGAACCCCTCCATCAAATAAAAGAAAAGGAAAAAAAAAGTTAAAAATAAGTTAAGAAAGTAATCACTCGTTATCAACAAGTTTTCATTTTGCCTACAACATTCTCAAGTGTCCAACTGCAAATTGCTTTAAGTTGAAACTTCCGCTTTTCTTAAGAAAAATTTCTTTCATAAAAGACTTACTCAACCTCATTAAAAACATTTTCCAATATTAAAGAAATGTTTAAAATTCGAGTAATTCCCACATTCAATCTACGACGAGTCATTTAAAATTTGGTGACACGCATAAAGCGAAATAAAAATCTGTCACATGTGCAATAAAAAGATTTTTTTATTTAAAAAAATGTGCGTAACGTCAACCAGTTTGTTCGCCTGTTTGGTATTCAAGGCGATGCACACCTTTTGTCTCGAGCACAGTGGCAAATGGTATTGGGTTATTCGGTATAATACACACCCGATTTTATATTTCAATTTTTTTTAAATATTTTTTTCCTTTTACGCGTCCCTTTACATTTCGCATAAAAAATGTCGTTCTGGCTCCGAGTCAAAAAAAGAGAAGAAAAGTCCCAAGGTTGACTTTGAAATGAAGCTAAGCGTGTCTCGGGCAAACTTAGCTGCCATTCATCACATCAGACACGAGTTCTCTTTTTATACCTGCCAAATATACGTCAATTTTTATTTTATTTTTACCATAAATGGATTTAACAAGGAAACTCAATCGAGTTTAAATTTGAAAATGAAATTAATTAGTTAGACATTTAAAAAAAATATTTTTTTTTAAAAAAGTGAAATTAATTTTACAGTGTTTTGAGTGTTATCAATAAAAGTTATCAAAAGAGGAAATAAATTGAAAAACAAAATTGAAATAAAAAAACGTGCAGGGAACAAAATAAAAAATTCAAATCATAATAAAACTTCTTTTCTATATCTATTTCCGCAACATAAGGAAAAAAGTAAAGTCCACTTTTTGCAAACGAATGAATTCGCTTTTTATCGAAATAAAAAAAACACAACGATCCATTAAATAATTTTTTTTTAAATAATAATAATTATTATAAAATATAAAAAAAAAATTCGCTAAACCGTTTTTACCAATTGGAAAAATACAATTAGAATAAATAAACAATTTTTAAAAGTCGACTATGACACCCGGATTACTCGCACACCAAACAGAGTTGCGTCATAGCCAGCACGTGGCTCTGGCTACCTGTTGCCTCCGTTCCCTTCTCCGCGCCGCACAATAATCATAAAGGCCAACTTTACCTTTGACTGCATCGATATCAACGTCAATCGTTTGTTTGTTTACGCAGAGGGAGTAGGTGGAGTTAGGCTATCCGTGACACCATTTCGATCGGAAAGAGTAAAAAGACGCTTAGGGTAAGCCTCTATGAAGAGGTAATTACACAGGTGTCCGTTCACGGTGTGATAACAATCCGCCCCCTCAATCCTCTCTCACCGTGTTTTTCATTGCTCCACACGCGATCGTTTGAATGAAGGTAAAAGCGTGATCACGACTACGGTAAAACCTGATGTAGCAGCCCCTTGTCCACTCGCGCAACGAGACAACCACCAATGAGATGAGAGATGTAGGGGTCAATCGAGGTTCCTCTTTTTATATATACTTTCTTTTTATAACAAAATAAATTTTTAAAAAATTTTTAATTCTTCTTAATTTTAATTCCAAGTTCTGATAAATACAGAATATAAAAAAATTATTTATATTACTAAAAAATTATTATGAAATCATGTATGCAGCAATCATAACGAAGGAGACACGGAGTCGAGTACCCTGAGGGAGGCATGAAACAAAGTTCACCGAGAGTGGATTGGCCAAAGAACCGGCGTTTCAAGGCTAAGTCAATCACGGGGCAAAATAATTACCAACACTAAATTCGCCCCCAACACATACTCGCTCGATCATTCCCCGAAACAAAAAAAAATAAATAAATAAGTATATGACAAGGTGAAATAAGAATCGGTTTGATAAATAATTCGCCATTGTGTTTATTTCGTCTAGAAAAAAAATGAAAACAAAGAAATGCGAATAGTACGACACGAGTATCAGAGGCATGTCAACGTCAATCAAAATCGAATATTGTTTCTGTTAAAGAGATATTTAAAAATAAAAATAAAAAAATAGTAAATCTGCATAATTAAGATAAGATACCTGAGAGGTCATCAAGATGATGGCCACATATCTGAATCAGTGATGAGTGACAACATTTGAATTGATCGAGGAAAAGGCAGTCGAATGTCACTATTTATGAATTGCATTCCAGCTCCCTATCTCATTTTTCCTTCTCAAAATAAATTTATTGAACACCTGCTTCCTGTTTGGACTTCTGTGTACATGAGAAGTTTCGCAAATGCCAAACATTTCCACGTTTTGTACGTATCATAACAGAGTTTAAACTCTGTTTTCTTTTAACGTAAAATAATAACAAACAATAAATTTTAAATTGAAAATTTTTTTTTTAGTTTCTTTTTTCTTGTTTTTTAATCGGCAAAATAAATTAAACCACAAAATTATAAATACTATAATAACAAAAGGAAATTTTTAAAAAATTACGTAATACTTGTTGAAGCGAACAAAGCTCGTTATTGTTCGTTTAAAAATAATTTTTATTTTAAAAATTAATTTTTTTCCCAAATGTTTAAACTCGTAGATTATCTCAATCATCGTTTTTTAACTTCCGTTTTTTAAGCTCTAATTACTCACTATCGATCCATCACCAAAAATCAATATTAAAATAAATCTAAAAAAACTTTTGTTTTGTTACAAATTATTCAAATAAACATTTTTAAAAATAATATTTAAACCATTAAAAATTAAAAAAAAAACTTATTCCTTCGTTATTGGATCGTTAAAAAACAAACAGAAAACATAATAAGCAACAATAAACAATCGTATACCATAACATTACCCTTTGTGCCCTTCGTTGAATTCCATAGTTTTGTTTACACGCATTTTGACATTTCAAATGTACGATTCTAAAAACGAAAAAAATCTGAAAATTAAATAAACAAAAATGCTATTTTTATTTTAAAAAAAATACAAATCCATTAATTTTTCAAGCCCATTGTAAACAGAGACAAACAAAGTATTAAAAGCAGAAAAAAATGCGAATGTAAAAGCAGATTTGTTCCAGATTGAGGGTCCAAGCATAGCTTTTATCATCGTCTATGCAGCAAAAGTGTCATTAATTATAGTGGCGAGTTTACAGATGGTCGCTTCTCGGAATATTAATGAAATGGGTGCAGGGCACAATTATGGAACTTGCTGTGCCCTTCATTCATCGGTAAAACCCGCGAGAAAACTCGTCGTTTTCCTTACAGGCTCAACAAACTTTTACCTTTTGTGAATAAATTAGACATTCACGCGCAACTTGACCGTCCATTCTCTCGACTTGGGAGTGTATTGGCGGCATATCACACCTCATGTGAGGGATCAAAACTAATTAATCAACGACCCACTGACACTATGAAAAAGGGGATTTGTCGCCGCTTAAATGATGAGAAAAAGTAGGCGTTAGATAAAAGTTGCCAAACAAATGCATCAAACGACAAACAAATGAAGCAACTATATCATTTTTCAGTTTTAAAATGTCAGTTTACATTGACAACTACAAATGACATTTAGAAAAAAAATCTCAATAAATTCGTGACTATAAATAATAATTTAAATTGAATTTTTTTTTTCAAGATACAAAGTTGTAGAATAAAAATCACAGTTTGAAAAACCACAGGTCGCAACTGACTGAGTTCGTTCAACTCGATCGAATCAACAAAGCCTTTACACATCAATAAAAATTCGAGATGAGTTAATTTAAAATTAAAAACTACAGGTGATGGTCACTAAAGCTATAAAATAATCAGATTAAATTAGATTTTCAAAGAAGTAAAAAAAAAATAAAATAAAAAAAATTATGGGACTAAAGGATTGTATGTCGAAAAATGTTATAGTCAAAGCCAAGCCTATTTCTCATTAGTGATTAAATGGAAAAATTCTTAAAGTTCAAAAATGCATGCTGTGCCATTAAATAAGATTCAAGAGTCACGTCCGAGAAAAACCTCCATTAGACCTAACCACTCCTCCCTGCCATAATGAAGAAAACAAAACTCCTCCCGCTGTTGCCCGTTTTTCTTTATTACGGCCACGGGACGACTCGGCGACGACAGCAGAAACGCAGGTGTGCGCAGTTTACACACTTCACCTTTTACATAATGGATGACAAGTCGGGTGCACTTGTGTCCAATTTGGCGTCTCATCATGCACACTTACCAACCACAGAGAGACGCCTACCACTACTACTGCACTAAAACCCCATCGGGTGTACCAACATGTCCAAATCGTATTTCTTCTGCGTCTGACCGTTATGAGATGATTAAATTGTGGGCGGGTTATTCTCGAAGCGATTTGTATACGATTTATATGTTATTCTATTAGCCGTCAATGTATCTCTCATCCTAAATCCCATACGTTCAGAGCCAAAAATTCACTTTAATAAAAATCGTTTTTTATTTTTGCAGCCTTTTAAGAATCGGCAAAAATCAGTTATTGCGAGAACCAACTTTTAAGTGTGCGCACATGCCATTCACGTATTCTAGAGACGAATCAAAAGTAATAAAAGCTAAAAATGACTTATAACACCTGAATTTTAAAAAAGGTGACCAAAATCTGTCACTTCCAATGCTAAAAAATACCTTTTGCAACTTTTCCAAAAATTATTAGTTATGAAATGCACGCAATACATTACTTCGAATGTCTTATAAGGCTTTGTCTAACTAAGATGACAATTGGTATTTTTATACCAAATGTATAATTTTCTAAAATTTTAAATGCTTTTTTCAGACTCATTTAATTGAATATGGCCAAATCTCATCTATCCCCAACTAAAAATCCCAGAGTAGTTTTAAAAAGGTTCTTTGAATGATGACACACATCGACCACCCCTTTTTAAAAAAATACAACCCTTTTTCCCTCTTTTATATTGTGAAAGATGATGGGAAAAGACCAGACACTAGTCAGGCAAGGGTGAAATATGGGTGTACATTTTTTTTACCCCTTTTCCTTTTCCCTAACTCCCGTTCTGGCTTTAATCTTTCACTTTCACTCTTCTAATTATGGCGAGCACCACCGATCTTTTATTCGCACAACCCTTTGCGCCCCCCGACTTTTCACACGTTCTCCCCAATCCCAGCGCCAGAAACGAGGAAAGGGTTAAAAGAGGGATGACGAAGGGCGAACTGAGAGATGCAAATAACATCCCACGCCGCATCCACCCCCACCAATCCCTCTCTAATACGCAGCTGATCGAGGTAGCCCAAAGTGCGAACAATCACCGACTCGAAACAATGAGCTATTTCACTACAACTCTTTGGTGACCACAGATGGTGTCGACTCTGAATGACCTTTTTTTAAATATTTTTTCTTTTTGCGTTGCCCACTCGTTCGTCGTCCCCTTCGGTTTTCCTCTTAAGAAAATTAAATTAGATGGCGCTATTAAAAGTGGGCCCATTTCCGGTGAGATTTTAAAAAAAGATTGTTTTTTTTTTTTAAATTTTCATTTTGTAAAATTAATGAATCGCGTATTAAGTTTGATCAAGAGTACACACACAGCTATGCTAATTCGCAATCTCCTTTACAATAACCACAGCTGGAACAAGTTTGCGAGAAAAATTACACCCCTTTGAATGCAGCTGGAGAAAAAAAAAACCCCTTTGAATCCACCAACGGACTTGATGCTGCTTCCCTACTGATTTTTCTGTTTGGTTGGAAAAAACCTCGTTTTAGAATAGAAAAATAAACAAAAAAAAATTTTTTTCCTCGCTCGGTTCTTGGAAAATTGACCGTAATAATCTTGCATCTTGAATCCATCTGTGTGGTGTAAAAGGAAGAGAAAAACACATAAAAAGATAATAATATATAAAATAGAAAAGTAAAAAAAAAAACTTCCTTTCAATTTTCGATAAATTTAGACGGCAATAACCTCATTTACTAGGAAATGTATTTATAGGAATAAAAACGAGTTTTTATATTTTTATTATTAATAAGTTTTGAGTGTCGTCGGGTGTTCGTCTTCCATCCTTATTTCGCAAATCCTTTGACAATACTTCATAAAATTTTTTTATTACTTTCTTGTCAAGGAGAGAGGAGATTGGCAAAGACTCATTTTCACATTTATATACATGTATATAGATATTTACAGGTGTCTGAAGTTATTTTTTTAAAATTCGTTTTTTGTATAGAATAGAAGAATGAGTGTGGGGCATGCACTAATGTATTGGCATTAGGTGTTGCTCAACGAGCAAACTCATTACCAGATTAACGAGGTGATGGTTTAAATTTATATTTTATGGTTACTCTAAAATGGAGGACTCGAGGCTACATTTCATGACGATAGAGCTTCTCGGAAAAAGTATTTTAATACCGCAACTTTTTAAATGTCAATCAATAATGCGTTCAATGCCAAAAAATGCAAATTTTTCGAAAATTCTTTTTCATTTCTTGCAGCTTTTTAAAAATCGGCAAAAGTCACCTTTTAGTGACTAAACTGATTTTTTTTTTAAATACTTGAAAAATGAACAAAACCCTCTTGAATCAAAAACAAATGTGTGTCAGCCAAATCAAAAGCCATAAGTCATAAAATCGCAATTTTCTAAAAACAAAAATGAGTGACTTTCAAATACGATTACGAAAATCTGATGTCACATCCAATTCTAAAAGACGCCTTTGCGGCTTTTGCGGAAAGTTTTACAAGTCATCACTTATTTCATCTTTCTTTTAATTTTAAAATTACAAATTTTAAAAAAAAAAAACTTCAGTTTTTGCCAAAAAAGAAACAGTAACGATATACGTTTGCCCTAAAATATTGAAGACCACCTCAATTCACATCCATTCAGCACCTCATCTCAACCACCATCTCTTCCAACTGTCATCGAACGACAAAAGAGACTCGTCCAGAAGGAGGACACTCGAGGCAAAGACAAACTTTGGGAAAATGATGATGACAAAAATGAGTGGAGATAAGAGAAAACCGAAAACTCCCTCGATGGAAACACCCAAAAATTGTTGGGATAAAAAATGTTTTTTTTCTTCCATGCAACAGAGGAAGGAAGAAGAGGGAAGAATAGAAAAGCAAAAGAGAAGTGTCGAATTACAAACTTTATTCAGAACCAAATGAACCCGTTTTTCCCTACAGCGATCATTTCATTTTTCCCTGCATCCTATTCGTCTTCTTATCTCGAACAACTGAAACACATGTCGTTGAACTGGTGAAATATTATATATAGTTAAAAAAAAAAAAGAAAAAACTGTCTAGGTAAAGCCATATTTTCTCCTCTTTGAATTATTTTCCAACTCCTCATCATCTTCAGAGAAAAATCATAAAATCGAGGAGCAAAAGAGATCAAGCTCATTCATCACTTCTCGTAAGTCACCTGAGGAAAGAGGGAACTCGTTGAACTTTTTTCATACGTCCTACAGAGGTTGGGGGAAAAGAAATTCCATTGGTGATATGAATACACAGGTATGGACACATTCCACAGATTAAAATGAAAGGTCTAATAGCCTTGATCCCCCAGTTAACTACACAAAAGACTTGACGCCATTAATTTTTTTTTAAATTTTTTTTTTTTTTGTAAATTAAAAAAAAAAATCATTGCCACTTGTCAGATGATTCTGACAGCTTGGAATGAATGAATGAATTTATTCAACTTTTGTTTTGTTCCTTTTTTTTTTTTTTTTTTTTTTCCTGAATTTCAGGTTGTTCTATGATGTTTTAATAAAATAAAAATTAGAAAATTAAAATATAATTTTTTAAAGTTTTTCTTTTTACATTCAAATGGCGTAAAACTCATCTGGTGCGAACATCAACTTGTTTGCTTAATTCTCAACTCGAGGTTTTTTACTATGAAAATACTAAAGGCGAATTTACGCAATCTGCTGGGCAGATGTTGGCATTTTTTTTTTAAAAAGAAAAAAAGACAAAAGTTTATTTACCGCTCCATCCCACCCCTTATAACAACCTCCTCCTCCTGCTTTGCCCCCAAACATAAACCGACAGGGATCATAAAAGGCGAACGAGAAGCAAAATACGAGGCGGAACGTGAAGTCATGGCAACACCAAACGCTTCAACCCTTTCACGTTCCGCTCCGGTTTCGCTATAAAAGAGAAAATAGAATTTTTAAAAGGGCAAAACCCGACCAAAACGGACCCAACCCTTCCCTTCTCTCGCGCGACATCTTTCACCTTTTCGTGGAAGCCATTAAAATGCAAACATCTTTTCTGATTACGATCAACTTAAAAAAGATTCTCTCGTATGTAAAACCCGAAATAAAAAAAAAAAGAAAATCCATATGATGAAACGCCATTTTACGGCTCCATTACAGAACCGAAAGAACAAAATATAATAAAAAGAGACGAGAAATAAAAATGGGGGACGAATAGAATTATTTCATGAGAAAAAGTCATAAAAATTTTTAGCACCAATAAGTTTTCTGCCCTCTTTATACCGACTTTTTTAGTTTAGGAAATGGAAATAAAAATACAAACAAAAATTTTGAAAATTAAAAAAAATGGAAAAATAAAGTTTTTGAAATAAATGTTGGTCTCGTGTTGGCATGCAACGTAGACACAAAAACAAGTCATAAAAGTGCAAATACCTGTCCACCAATCTTATATCTCTCGCCTTTTCATGTGGAGCTGTCTATTTTTTGTTGCTAAATAAGTCTTAATTCAAACAGACGAATTAATAAAAAGAGAAAATATAAAAATAAAACATTTTTATTTGTATCAATTTTTAATGCAATTTTTATTAGCTTTTTCTTGACAAAATTAAAAGTCGTAAAGTTCAAAATTGAGTTATAAAATAATCAAATTAATTCCTAACGAGTTAAAATGATTTTTTTTTTATAAAATTTTAAAAAATTAAAACAATTTTAAATTAAATTTAAAAATTGTAATATGCAATCAATAAATATGAAATAAAAATTAAATTAATTGTGTCATTTAATTTTTTTCTTTTCCTTCTAATATTTTGAAAGGTTTTGCAACATGTCCAGAGATTAACGTCATTGGATTTCTAATTGACAACTTAAATCAATGTCCTGCTTTTCAAGAAAAATTATTTAAGAAATGACCCTAGCCATTCATTTTAATTTCCATGTGTTTGACACAATTTAAATATTTTTAACTAATGATGATAAATGCTTTAAAAATTCATTCTTAAATTGAATTTTTTTTTAAAGGGACTTTCAATTCAACTAAAATCGAATTAAGCGTAAAAAAATAATCCTATTATTTTTTTCAAATTACAACATTCCATTTGGGAATCTCAGGTACCTTTTTACGTGTACTAGTTTAAGGTACACCTTCAAAACTCATCATATTTTTTCCAAAATCCATCACTCGTGACAACCCCCATTTTCCTTTTTTTTCTAAATCTTAAGCCCTCGACATTTCTATTATTATTTCTTAAAGATTTTTCAAGAAACGCTCGAACCTGCCTTAAGGGAAGACAATTATATGACATAGAGAAAGAATGAAATCAAAACAAGAACACATTCGCGAGAGGAAGAGAAAGGGAGGGGGTGGTTAAGTGTACAATGGAACAAAATAATGTTTAGGACGAGTAAAAGTAAAAATAAATATAAAAAATGAGTTATAATTACTTTGTAAAAATTATAGATTAGAGAATGTTGGTAAAATGTAATGAGTACTTACAAATTCTCCGAAAATGTATTCAATGTTCCCGGGTCTCTCGAAAAGTGTAGGTAAAAACCCTTTAATACCTACTAACCCCTTTATGTTTCGCTTTTTTCTTTTTATAGATATTGACAAGACCCGCAATGTACTCGAGTGAAATGTGAGTGATAAAGCGAAAATTCTCCCCCTTAAACTGTAGACGCTGTAGTATAACCCTTTCCATACAATGTGCCCCTCCCTCTTTTACCACCCATTCTCGTTCTACTCCCCCCTTTTAGCTTCTTCTTCGTACAACTTCCCTCAATGACTTTTTCTTGCGGTTTCCCACGCCACCGGAAGAAGATCCTCTAAATACTATGACAAACAACAGTTTGAATATTTTTTTTTCAAGGAAAAATAAGAAATAAAAATAAAAAAATTTATTTTGAGTTTGGTAAGTCGAGATTCATGAGAAATGGTTTTTAAAATAAATAAACAAAGAAATAAAAATTTTTATATTTTTTTTTGGTTTATCATTGGAAGATATAACAAGTGGTAGAAATGAAGACAGAAGTGTGAAAATGGAAAAGATTAACATCTGTGAGAATTTGCTCAACCCTCATTCCTAACAACTTTTAGGAAATTTGACCTCCAATTTAAAATGAGCAAATTCTTGGAAAAACTCATGGGACATTTCTCCATTTACAACTTGACTAAATAAATTAATGCCTCGAAAACCCCTAAAAAAAAATTTTTTTTTTAAACATTCGCTCCCACACGAAACAAGAAAAAAAGAAAAAATATTTAAAGAGATAAATATTCCTTCCTTCACAGTTGGTTGATTACTTCGTTAATTTTCATAGAAAAATCTGTTGCTAGTCAAATAAATTTTTATATTTCCTCTCGACGCTACTACAAAAAGTGACATATGGAGACTCATTAGCGAGGGAAAATGCCAACCTAAACAACCCTTCCTTCACACTAAAAAAAATTTAAATATAAAAAAAAAAAATGAAATATTCAAAATGGAAAATCTCACGATGTGAAATATTTAAAAATATATCCCAACCCTTTCCACTCCCACCAAAAAAATAAATACTTTGCGTTTAGAATTTTTTTATGTAAAAAATTATTCATTTTGGGTGTGTGTGTGTGTGGCTTACGAACACCAAGATGCAGATGTTTACTCAAAAAACACTTTTCCCATCATATTTCCAGCTGCGTTTATTTTCACTCCCCAAAAATTAAAATATAAATTTTTATTGTCCTTAATTAATTTTAAATTAAATCATTTCAAAACCTCAGAATTTTAATTTATCTTTAAAAATTATAAAAATCTAAACTTTTTTCCCTACTCATTTTAATACCAAATGAAATTTAAGCCACGATAATAAAAATTCTCCATTTCCCACAATTTATTACCTAAATTCAAGCCTTTATAAACGTAAAATTCACCTAAAACATGATCGTGCCCATCACTAAATTCATTTGGCATCAAGTGTGACCACGAAATATAAAATCGTGACTTCTTAGATGAGAAATTAAATTTTTTTAAAAATTCTATTTTACATTTACTTGACTTTTTTGCACAATTAATTTTTCCTACTCTTTCGAGGAATCTCGGACGAGATAATTGATACAAGAGAGACTCGGAGTAAAACATTAGGCCTTATGCACATACAGTAGCAAGCATAAGCTGAGGCAGCTGACAGGCCATCTGGTCTGGGATTAATCATCAAACTTTATGTGAGTGGCGTGCGTGAATATTTTTTTCAATTTTTAAATCACTTTTCTCATACCCTTTTCTAACTTTATATCAAGCTAAAAAAATCAATGCATAAACTGAGAAATAATTTTTTTGCATAATTTCCTCGCAACATGTGGAAGCCGGAATACGTAAAGTCTGGATGAAATAAACCACAAAGAAAAAGTCTGATATTTAAAAAAAATTTTTTTAGTGAATCTCATGGGACTCAAATTTCTTTTGAAAAAAATACATTACATTTAATTACAGAAGTCTTAAAATATTTTTAATATTTTTTTTTTAAATGTAAATAAAAAGGAAAAAATATTTCCACTTATAATATTATCTCGAGATATAATTTTTTTTATTTGTTATTAATGTGAAATTGAGTTTCCACACCTTTTTATTGGGAAAAAAATTATAATTATAAAACAAAAAAGGAAAGGAAGAAAAACCTAAATTTCAAAGTGCAATGTTTAACCTAATTACCTAAATTAAATAAATCAATTTTTAGATGTTTAGTATAGATTTAAAAAAAAAGAAAAATAAATAAAAGTTGGAATCCATTTTAGCTCCATTTATTCACAAACAAAAATATATATTAAATTTTAATTTTTTAAGATTTTTTTTATTTTTTTATTTTTTTGTTCTTTTTTCAAGAAAAAGTTATTAAGACAGTGTAGCAATAAAATTAAAAAACAGCTCATAAAAAAATCTGCCCAGCCTTTCCTATCCAAATACCTCAGTTTTGAGGGCAGTTCTATAAATGGAGAAATCACATTTAGAATTTCAAAATCAATTTATTTTATTCGAAAAAAATACATTTAATTTATTTAATAAATAAAAAAATTTAATCGGATTTAATTAACTTTTTTTTTTAAAATAAAAATTTATTTCATTTTGATTTTGATTGATATTTTTTAATTTTTCATTTTTTCATCAATTTTTAAAATACTTCATTCGGCACAGCTCCAAAACTCGATGAAAATAGAAATTTAAAAAATTGCATTCGTGTTGTTGTATACTTACAAGAATAGGATAAAGAAAAATTACCAAAAGTATCGAGGTTTCGAGTAATTTGGCAACTTATCTACGATGATGGACACGAGCCAAAATTTAAAAAAAAAATTTATTTCTTCAATGAAGTTTTACGCCAAGCAAAGCATACAAAAGACCCTGTCGACCACAATCAAATATCAAAGATCAAAACAAGGCGGATTCTTTGATTGGACATCTTTTAAATGCTTACTTATTTTAACCTAAATTAAATAAATAAACTTTTAATTTCCAGTTCCAAAAAGGTTGGCTTTGTGCAAATTCCTCGTAAAAAAAAACTCCATTCTATTGTTCGCGACTCTTTTTATAGTTGCCGAGACCTCATTTTCCATATAACAAACCAGGTAACGTTTCAAAGCGAGGAGGAAATGCATATTTTAGGTTAAAAGCGACAATAAACACTTTTGAAAGTTTTTTTACTATCAGATTGTAGATACGCATCGGTATTTGAATTAATTTCCTTTGCATTTAGTTTTAAAACTAATTTTAGAGTTTCATTTATAGCAATAATAATAAGTTTGCATAGCAAATTCCAAAG
This sequence comes from Henia vesuviana, assembly GCA_034696185.1. Classification (NCBI taxonomy): domain Eukaryota; kingdom Metazoa; phylum Arthropoda; class Chilopoda; order Geophilomorpha; family Dignathodontidae; genus Henia; species Henia vesuviana. The sequence continues at coordinate 26,469 of JAQFZU010000095.1, forward strand.
AGCAGAGCTGATGGCGCCATTTTCACTCGCAACCAATAATAAATAAACATCGGTTCATTTCAAATTATAGTTTTAAATTTAAATCTTCCAATTATGTCTTTGAAAGTAATGCACGTTGAGGGATGGATTCATCATAAGTCAATCTCCACCTCACAGTGGTTCCACTGTGGCTGAGTGGAAACACGTGTAAGTGCGCGTGCCACTTGTTTGTGGTTCAAATCGCAACTTGGGTCCACGTCCCCTTCATATCCCATAACCACCAACCCTCCTATTACAGGATATTTTTGTAAGTCATCAATTATCACAACGACAGACTCGTGGCATGATATTTTTAAAAAGGTAAAAGAAACAACGGTTTTTGCTCGTCATTTGTCCTCCAAAAATAGTAAAGAACGTCGAATGTAGACGGCTGGGAATCTCGAGAACTCCTTTAGGAATCTAATATTAATTTCCTGTCTTTTCTATCGGGGCATTTACGACGTTTTAAATGCAATTTCTGACTAATTTTATTGTGTTGATAACACGCATTTAGACAGGATTTCCTTCATGTGTATTCATACTGTTTCTCAAGATAAAATGCACTTAATTCCTCGATTTGCCCATCCAACGTTTCGTAGAAATCCATAAATTTAAATTGAAATTCGTCCCTGCTAAGATTAATTCAAATACACATCAAAACCTGCATTTCCCACTACCAACAATTTTTCACATTTATTTTTATTTGCATACAAGAGTCTAGAGATTTTCGCAAGTAATTTAGTAGCGATCTTAACATTAAAAATATAAACAGTCAAATAAATAATCATTTTTCGCATTTTTTTATTCCTTGATTAAGATTAGGCAAATAGCTAATAAAATAAAAACGAGTATCTCGAAATTCTTTCGAGTAATCTCAATCAGCGCAATTTTTGGGCTGTCAAAGGTAGACACGAGACAGCAGCGTACGAGGCAAAGAAAAGAGAAATTAACTGGCCGATTAGTGTTGAATTACTTAAAGAACAAAATTTATGGATGCAGCCCACTTTGGGGCGACAAGCATCGAGGATGTTTAAGTTGTAGTTGAGGGGGTGTTGGGAATCCGCAAAGAAGCACAGGGAATGCGCCTCACAGCGATCTGGACATGTGCCTAATGCATTTTGCAAATTTAGCTGAACTATGATAAAGAAAAGTCGAGAGGTGGCAGCAAAAACATATTATTCTTAGATCTTAAACCGCCTTCAACTACAAACAACTCGAAATGTCAAAAGCAAATCTTTAAATAAAAATAAAATTTTAAAAAAAAAAACGACTAGAAAAGAATAACCGAAATTTAAAAACTCGTATTTAGTGACAGTAGAAACTCGTAAAGTGAAATGCGTAACTGATTATTTAATGCGAATTCAGACAGAGGGCAAACAATGGGTTCTTTCCCTTCTGCCATGGCTAAAAATTACCCAAGGGTGTTCCAGAATTGTCAACTGGAACCCTAAAAGTAAATAAGACCCCTCAACACAAATATAGGTGTTGGATTACCTGCGTAGACAAAAACTTTGCAGGATACACAACCTCTATATGCCTTGCAATGGCTAGATAACAGTAACTAATATAATTTTCTCAAAACTTGAGAATAAAAAATATCTACAAAAGCACTGCAAAAATCAGTTTTTATTATATGAAAAAAAAACTTGCTTGGAAATTCGGTATTTAAAGTTTAATAGACACATCCCATCCCAAAAGAGACTAAATACTATCTACTTGACTTCAAGTCATTATATTCTTCTCTTCTATCCATATTGTATATTAAATCAAGGACTTCGAGCTAAGGTTGTAGTCCTTGATACTACAAAGAATTGAATTATTATTTACTTTTATCACAAGTAGTAATCAAAATGACAGTAATAAAAATAAAATAACTTAAATGTTGCGGACATCTCAAAAACTAAAAACTAAAAAAAAAAACCATTAAATATCCGATCTTAATACTAAAATAATAGGTTTAACCTCGTTTAATTTTTTTTTTATTTAAGTGGTCCAATAAATTCGAGCACACCTTAAAAGTCGAATGTCTTGCAAAAGACATTTTATTTAGTTTTTGACGCGACTAAAAATTATATTTTTAATTCGTCGCCTTCCCACTGAGAGTTGATAATCATAGTTTTACCCTATTCCGAGCGAAGATGAAAAATAAAGCGGATCATCAAGAATCATGGCTGCTCTTGCACGTGACCATAGTCATCAATCATACTGTACGAGGCTTTATATAAAGAAAAAATGTAATAAAAAATAAAAAAAGGTACTACACAAGAATAATGAAACGATGCCAACCTCACACATAATAGCGAAGTTCTCTCCTGCCAAACGGCCCCTTTTTTCATCGACTTTTTAACCTTCCAAAGACGTTTTAACATTGACTAATGACGGTTCATCAACACTGCACGTGCAACATCAAATTTTAATCAAATGATAAATTTCCAGCCATCAAAGTTTTCATCATTGATATATGTTCGATGCTTGAGTCGATAAATATAATTTAAATACTTAAAAAGGTTAAATCTAACTATTTAAACCAAAGTGCGTGTTAACAGTATATCAAATTGGCATCTTTTCCCAGGAAGTATAATTTTTGCTCGTATTTTATGACAATAATAAGCAACTTGTTCAAAAATTGATAGATAAATTTCCAAATTTGTAACTGATGGATTTGTTCACGCCAAGTTCCGCTCAAATTAATCGATGTATTATTAGATAAATGATCAATGAAATAAAAAAATTAATTTTTATTTTTGTTATTTAAATAAAGTAAAAAATATGTTATTGAAGGCAATAAATGTTCTTTACCATGAATTGTCCAATTCAACTCTTGAAATTGAGTTAGTTCAAATATTTCTCAGTAGGCGGAATACGTTAGTGACATTGATCGAAATAAAAAAGGATGTAATGCTATAAAGGTGAGTAAATCTTTTACTAGAAAATTACGCCTTTCAAATCGAATGGGGGAAAAAAAATCTCACGAAATATCCTAATCAAGTGAAACTGTCATAAAAATCGTTGCGTGTAATACGAATGAGAATAATTACGAGCAACACATTCCTCGATTCGCAGCATTTGTTGCTAAGTGATGACCAAATTGTAAACATTAAAATATTTGTTTATTTGTTTTGGATTTTTAGGTTTTTAATAACAATAAAATAAAAAATTATAAATATTAATTAAAAATTAAGATTAATGTACCGTCAAATAAAATAATCAACAGCTGAAAAAAGAATTGAATGATGATTCAATAAGGTAAAATTCAATAGCTGTATGTCAAACCGATTTGACACTTCCTTGACATTTATTTTCTCATAAATTTTAGTTCTAAAAATTTTAAAAGTATATAAAATAAGTTTTTTTTTATAACTTTGGCACTGCGAGCAAATTGTCTTTATATAAAAATTTGTATTAAAAATAATTGCTATAGAAACAAAACATTAATTCACATCCTTGTTCAAATGTTATAAAACCTAAATAATCAATCCTAATTAAACAATTGACGAAATGTTGCTATGGTAACTTGAATATGAATCAATTTTGTAAAAATAATTTTTTTTCTGAACTAGAAAAATGCATTAAAACAATCAATCATAATTGAATGACTAAATAAAAATTCATTTAATAAAATTTAAATTTTAAAATAAATTTAATTTTATAAATTGGATTATAAAAATCGGAAATAATAATTTACTTAGTTGGAATCTCCTCAACGAAAGAGGTAAGATCTTCATGCTACGGGTATGTGAATGTGACTGTGTGATGCGTGTGCCTACACACAATCAAAAGGAAGTTAAGTTCTTCATTCATAACCACAGCTTCGTATTACCGAGGTTAATTGACATCGAAGTTGATAGCAAAATTATATTTACTACATATTTTCTTAAAACAAAATTTTCTCAAATCTCAATATAATTTCTCTTATTAAAAATAAAAATTTTTAAAAAAAAATAAGAAAAAAAAAATTACCTTAAAATTTCCCGATTTGTCCAATGACCCCAAACTCAATTAAACATAAAAAGCGAAAAGAAAATTTCCACATTCGACCTTCGCAATTTTTATTTTTTGCGAAGGAACTGACCGAAGGTAAAAATATTAATCGACACACGTGAAAATATTTTTGAGGTTACCGTAGTAACGTAGTAATACTTTGAAAACCAAACAAAAGATAAATGTGCGCGTGTTGTCACGGAGACTTAAATGTTTTGGTTCTCTCTAATGCAGATTTATAACAACAAAATAAAATTAAAAATACTTTCCATAATTCAAAAAACAAATAAAAATAACCAAGCAACAAACAAAAGCGGACAATACAAAATATAAATTACCATAATTTATACTTTTAACACAAAAAAATAAATGAAATAAAAAATAGTTGTATTGTAATTACCTGATGCGACCATTTCTTAAAATAGAACATCAACGTCCATCGGAGCCGCACAAACTGCGATCAGAGTTAAAACAAAGTTCCCATTTCCAGGAAGTTGTAAATACAAGTTCATTTCCTTTTTTATTATTTTTCCTTTTGATTTATAAACTTTAATTTAGGCCTTAAAAAATATCGAACAATCTAAACTCATTATTTATTCATTAAAAATAAATTGAAAAATAATAAACTCAAGGTTGGCTCATCGTTTGAGGTCCTTTTAACAGTTTGAAATTTAATCTGATTGGCCCATTCAAGTGACAAAAGGGCCTTTTCTCATTCCCACATACAAATGGGCCCATGAATTAAAACCGTGTCAAATAACAGTGACAAGGCTTGAAACCGGATTTTAAAAAGAAAAAAAAATTTAAGAGAAAGGAAAGTTAAATTCAATATAAAAGCCATTAAGGCTCATTACCCCATTTGGGGCTCTTTTCACAGGATATGGGGCTCCATACTCCCAAGATTTCAGTTGAAGCCCATTAAGAATTGATCAGGAAATTACAAATCTGGAAAGGACAATGTGTCCTCTCCTCAATTTCAAATTGACATCATTTGTTACAGGAGTTTGCCAATTCAACTTTAATCAGATTATCAATCTACTCCCACCCTATTTCTCCCATCAGTTGCCTATCTAAAAACCTTTTCCCACAATGCAACACTATCCCATCTACCCCCATCACTCACGTTTAACCCTTTTTTTTGCAATTGAATTAATCGAGAGATTTTTTTTTTTTAAGTTTGCGATTATAAATCTTATTTAAAATAAGTGGAAATCAGACTCACCCCTTTAGCTCCACGCATGGTCCCAATCAATGAATGAATGAATGGATGGATGGATGAATGACATTTGCAAATTTGCTTTCCCTTCCTTGGATGATGACTTGCTGGACGCAAAGGACAGTGGGATTACGTCATCAATTGTAAAATGATTTTTTACTCTCGATTACCAATTAACAAGTGGTAGTTGCTCGGTTGCTGTGGTAACCTGTCTATATTAAGTAGATGGAAATAATTAACAACGGTCGCCATTTTTAATTGTTATAACGGTCATTATTCTTGCTACGGGTATTAGGAATAAATTATTACCGCGAACGTTGAGATGAGCGCCGATGAAATATCAGAATCAGAGGTTTGGTTTCATTTTTGTTTATAAAGTGTAACTAAAGGGTTATTAAATGAAAAAATTAGCAAAGGAAAAGGGTGTGGGATTAAAAAAGGTGGAGTCTCTTACTTCCGGTTTAGGTATGTAACGAAAACATAATTTTCACACTATTATTTATCGGAACAGGAATTGACCAACTGATATAAAAATTCAAATTAAAAATTAAGTTGGTTATTATTTTTTATTTTTATTTTTTTGATGGAAGTGATTTTTTTTTCCAATTTAACCTAAAAGAACTCGCTCATAACACAGGATGTTTATGTCACGACTCTCGTAGGCCTTTTGTGTCTATAGTAAGTGTGAGGTATAAATTTCCTGCGCCCTGTGTCAGATTACCAACAGTTTAACGGTGTTGGTGAAATAAAAAACTTGGCTCGCCTTGCCCCAAAACTTCACAAAATATACACAAAACACAGCTGGAGAAAGGTCACGATGCTTCCTCCAACATTAACACCTTCTCCATAGGAAAATTGTAAACACTTTTTGGAAAATATATTCGCCCTCCGAGACCTCCGAAATTTTTTTTTTTTCAAGATTTATTTATTTATTTTTTAAAACATTTTGGAGAATTTATTTTTATAATTATAAAAGAAAGGAAATTGATGTGTGGGAAGAAATTGCAAACTCGTAATAGGAGTTTGCATTGTGACACTTTTATAAATAAAATATTAAACTGTTGAAGCATTTGAATATGAATATCCATTTCCAATAATTCCAATAATTTTTGTGGTTTCATATTTTTCTTTTTAATTTTTCTTTTTTTTAATACTTTTATTTTATTTTCTAGACTGAGGAGGAATTAATTGAAATTATTCCACCTCCCATAGCTTTAAGCCAAGATATCATGCCACAGTGTTTATCAACGTTGGAGAAAGCAGGAAATGGTCTTAGTTATTCGTATGTACGATTTAGGGCGAAAAGCAGGTGATATCGAATAGCTGAATTCATTAAAAATATAAAATTAATTTTTTTTTTTTTTTTTTTTTTTTAGAAATTTAACTGATATAAATTATTTGAAAAATTTCACAAATTTGAGATACGTGGATATAAGTCATAATCGACTAACCGACTTAAACCCGCTTTCGCATATTACGTTTTTGTTAAGCGTAAAAGCCGATTCGAATTTATTGACTAACGGGATCAAGAAAGAAATGAAATATCTACAGGTAAGATAATAAAAGATTAGGAATAATAAAAATAAATTATATGTGTGCAAACTATAAAATATTTTTACACCGTATTATTATAAAAATTATTACTGAATGAAAAATTTAAGTATAGTAATGCGATACTAATTTGTTACTCGACAAAAAGTAAACATTTTATACTTAAAAAATGTGGAATTATATTTAATATATTGTTTGTTTACGATAACTGGGGATTGAGTTTCACATTTTTTCGTTCTGGGAAAAAATTTATAATTCAATTTTCTATTAATAACTGATTTGTGTATTTAAAAATCTAATGACTTTTAGTAAAAGTCGCATAAGGTACCCTTTAGATTTTTAGTTATTAAGATTTGGGAATTAATATTTGGTGAAGATTTAAAACTTTATTTATCTCATCATTTTAATCATCCTTCAATTTTTTGTTCCACACCCAACATCATTTTTCAACATCTCAAAAAGTGAAAACTCGCATTTCACACACTCGCGAGCATCTCCTTCCTGTGACCTCATCGCATCTCACCGAGCTGCAGCGTTTTCTGTTTCTCAGATCAGCTTTAAAAAATGTATATTTTTTACTCCTTTTATCATTCTCACATATGTGGTAAAAGTTGACTGACCGCGCCTAATGACTCCAACATCTGTTCATCTTTTCTCTCTATGCAAGCAGCATGTAAATTTCTAATTTTTTTTCCGCTTCTTTTTCTTCTTTTAAATTTCATTTTAATTTTTTTATTTCACTTTTTAATCTGTCGCAATCTCATTTTTCAATTTTTCCCTCCCCCGTTTCACCGAAATGAAAATAAAAATCTGCACAAGTCGCATCATCTTAACGTCTTTTCCGCCCTTCAACAATTTTTATATCTCTCGAGATACTAACAATTTTTTCTCTTTTTTTATTTCTTTTAATATTAAAAAATTTATCATTTTTCATTTTTATTTTACGGTCAAATTTTCTTCTTCCAACATAGTTCGACATAAAAAGATTATAAAAATTACTGAAGTTATTTTTACTCGATCTTAAAATTCTCCAGCACATGTCACTTTTGAGATTATAACTAAATCGAATATTTTCTAGTACTGTACAATTTATGATTGATAAAGTAGGCCCAACTTTTTACTGTGTGTATTGAAGCAATTGAAACAGTAGATGCCTTGATTCGTCAAGTGGCTTAACCATCATAAATCGAGGCGATGCACACAGAAAAAAAACAACTATAAAATTAACTCGCTGAATAAACCAATTAGGCTTGGTTTCAATCTTAAAATAGGTTAGACAAACGTGAAGATTGTGCGAGATTTAGTTGCGAGTTGAGCCTCGTACTTAATAAAAGTCTATGTAGTGAAGCTATTTAACTTCTTCCAATCTAAATTGAATTATCCAATAATTTTATTTGTCAAATTCACCATTTTTGATTGCATCAGTTCACGAGTGAAAGGAATCAAATTTCAGTTAATTCCATTAACGGTATTAATGTGCCAATTTAATACTACCCTTGCTCTGCTTATTGTAAACGTGCAATGAATGGCAATCAAGTCATTAATGAAAATAGAAAAATGGGTTAATAACATTTTTTAAATATTAGTTTTCAATGCTGTTTGATATTTTAAGTTCGATTTTCTATGCATTTTTGGCTTATGATAATTTAATAGGGGTTTCGTTGCACGAAGATTTAATTAAGTGGAAGCTCAATGAATGAATGCATGAATGAACTTCTCTAAAGAATAAAATGCCGGAATTCAAGGAGTGGGAAAGAAAGGAAGTGGGTGAGCTTTACTGATGCCATCAACCGATGCACTTTACTTTTATCTTGATTTAGGGTCTTCTCGCGCATCTCGCGAATTGATGGACCAACAAGATTTCGCCAATTGCATCAAAATTTGCAAGTTTTACCGATAGCCCTCATTAGTAGGGTCCCAAGGAACATTAATAGCCTATTAGAACGTAAAAACATATTCCCCCTTCCTCATCCCTCCCCTGCCCCAAATATCTTCTCTTCGTTAATAGATTATCACACGGATGAAAAATTCGTGATAAAATAGGCTTGTTTCAGTATTACCAATGAAACAACGAATTGAGTATAAAACAAAATAAAGAAAATTGCAAACCGCGAGCTTTTATTGGTCCTTTCAACCCTTCCGTGATTGATGCACGCAGATGATAGATTGTAGGATCAGATTACTAGTTTTCCAAGAAAAAGAATGACAAAAATATTACACAAAAAAGTGACCTTTTGAATAATTAAGGAACTTTTTAAATGATTAGAAATTCCAGAATTTTAAATTTTAATTATTTTTTCTAATTTAATTTTTTGTTTAAGTTATTTTAAAAATCCCAAACTTGACAACCTCAAAGGTTCCTATATTTAGCCATAATGACTATTTCGCTTTTCAAGTTGCTTATATTCGGTACATTCAACGCGCAACAAATGTCATCTTAATCTAGAATCGTCAATAATTTTTAACTGGAGCTTAAACGTTTGCAATATCAGTAACAGTGTTAGTCGTAATTCATTTTTAGTGATCACTGCAATAATAATAATCTTAAATTACAGCTAATCATTTGCAGTCATATCGCCATCGCTGTACGAAATGCACTTGACTCGCAAAAACTCATCAATTTTCATCTTAGTTGAAATAAAGTTATTGGTAAAACGCATTATTAAAATTAGAACTGTTTTTTTTTATCTCGGTACATTAGAGCCCTATGTCAATGAAAAACAAACTGCCACTGAGTTGGCAAAAGAAGAATTGGTTTAGTGCAGATACGTACCGGGTGTGCCTGTCACTCTTCCCACCAGACATTGGAATGAGAAGAAAAAAGAAAAACTCAAAGCTGACTTGCATAATCTTCGACGCCATAACAAGCGTCTAATGAAGCATGACAGACTTTTCCTTAGCTCATTTTTCTAGAAATAAAAAGTTTAAACTTTACAAAAAAAAATTATAAAAATTCGTTTATCGGATTTCGCACACATCATCCATTATAATACCGTCTACGACCATCAAAAATGGTGAAAGCGTGGCGTGTAAACTGGCCAGTTGATCTCAATGACCCCCTTTTAAAATCTGCCAATCATCAACCTAATTTTACAAGCCAAATTGTTATTTATAAAGAAATATCGATAAAAAATTTTATTTTCGTTTAAAAAAAATTTTTTTAATTAAAAATTAGCATTGACTCGATTTATATATTTTTTTTTCTACTAATTTGTAACCATTCACACACCTCGTTTCGACTTAGACAATTACTTTGTACAACACCTCAATTTTTTTTGTGTTAAAATGCCCACCTTTTACTCCGCCCGACTCATTAAAAAAGTTCGATAGTTTTATATTTTTTTATTCTCGTTCTTCTTCTGGGATGTATCTCCACTCTATCTACACGCATGTTTCTACCATAAGATGTACTAATGGACCTGTCTAACATGCAGCCGGCTGCCATCACAAAATACCTACCTCATTGCGAAAAGCCCTCCACTACTACCACCACCACAAACCCTCACCTTACCAGCAACGAACCGATGCCTAGCAGCCAAGTCGTAACTTACGGTCAAAACAGGCGAACCAGGCACTTATTTACGCCATTACAACACTGCAATTATTATAACCAAGGTCTTAAAATTTTTTTTCAACCCCACAAATATTTAATAAAACTGCTATGTCAAAATTAATTATTATTTTTTTAAATTTTAATTTTTTAAAAAATTTATTTTATAGTTTATGGATGTATCGAAAAACAAATTTATATCGATGCAGGGATTGTATCATCCTGAATTGGAAATTCTTCATTTTAAATGTAAGTAATTTGAAGCTAATAATTTTTATTATTATTATTTTATATTATTAAATATAAAAATATGAAATTAAAGTATTTATTGCGGATCCGTTACTCTTATTCGCGATGTAAATCGGATTTATGAGATTCAACCAAAAATGGTGGAATAAATTCTCATGTAATTTCACTGTGACCCCTCCACCATTTTTTTTCAACTTACCTAGGGTTGAAAAGTTTTTTTTTTAAAGTTAAAAAAATTCCTCGCGTCTGTCAAAAGTATGCAGCTGGTGGGGAATTAAGATAAGAGTAGACAGTAAATAAATAATTTAGAGAAACTCAGGTTTTTAGAAGGGAAAAAATGTTGTTTGGAATAAAAATCGAATTTACAAAGGCTTTTTCAATTTGATTTAAAGTAAAAAATTAAGACACAAAAATAAATTTCATTATCATAAAGACTAATTTATGCTAAAGTGTGAGAGAAAACTTATTTCCTGTTGTCAAGTAATGTTTCCAGTACATAAATTGCTCTCATCACTAAAGCAAAAATATCTCTTGAAAATTTTTTTTTTTAAATTTTTATCTTTACGTATTATTAATGCTAAAAGATTGGAGTTTCCTATGCATTAAAGTTCTATTCACTTTTTCAAGTTGTAATCTCGTAAAAGATGAAGCTCATATCACCTTATTTGGGTGTGGTTTTCCCGACTCTACTTGTTATTCCATCGATGTCCACTGTTCAACAAACTTGTGCGGAAAAATTTTTTAAAACCCCACAAAAAAAAACTTAAAATTTAATTTTTATTTAATAACATTAATAACCTAAATTTAAACCAATTTCATAAATTTGACCTATTTAAGAAATTTTTTTTAAAAAAATTTAATAAGAAATTAAATATTGAAAACGAAAATCGCATTTAATTATTAACACATAATTATTAGCCACGTTCTGTTTTGATTTTATAAATTGCAAAGGGCCCATAATAAATTTCATACAGCAAAGCGTAATTACCACATTTAAATAGAAAAAATATTCTTAAATAAATAAAAATTAGAATCTCAAGTTCAAACTGTGGGTTTTATTTAATAAATAATTCAAATCTCGTTCTCACCAAGATCAACATTTAAAAAAAATCTCCGCACGATGGCGATTCGTCCTACAACTGTATAAAAAGGATAAATATGAAGGCGAAATGTGAAATGAAAAGAGATTTTATTTCTATTGGCGACTTGATTCCTCCTCCACCACCACCACCTTCTGTGGTCTGACGTGAGCTACAAGTTGTTTTGGCAGGCCTCACGTAAGCGCGTGATTTAAAGCAAAAGGTAATGGCAATGCCTATCACGATAGCTCTGAAAATCTTCTTCAAAGTCGGGCTCAAATTGAAAATTCAATTAGGGATGAAAATTAAAAAGGCTGTTATGTTAAGGAAAGGTGAATTTTTCATAGGTGTGTTATGGGGTAACTGGTAATGAATAATCGAGGGTACGTGGCCCCCCCGATCAAAGGACACGCTTGTCGTCTGGTTTGGCGCGAGTTTGCCGTATCGAACGTGCACCACTAACGATTTCCTTTACCCACACTGTTCGTGCTATACACACACACCCTTTAAAAAAGAAAAAAATACTACCTCAAGGCGCCACATGTTGCAGTTTGACAAGTGTGACCAAACTGAAAAGTCCACAAAAACTTATATTTTTTTATTTATTAAATTTAAAATTTTTTTATTTTTTTAAAAATTGAGAAATTTTAAATTATTTAAAAAAAAAAATTGTATTTCGTTTTTATTTGAAGTTAAATTTCCTTGTCGCGCCATCTGTTGATGGGAGATTAAGTTTTTAGGTTTTAGGAAAAATATAATTATTTTAATTGCTTTAATGACGAATAACATTTAAAAATGGGGAAAAAAATGGAAAAAGTAAAAAAATGTGAAATAAAATATTTTTTCAAAGTGATTATAAATACAATTTGAAATTTAATGTATAATTAATGATAGGGTGGAAGGTGTTTTCATAGGTCGAAAAACCATTTGTTTTCATCACTTTTATACAGTCTCATCTGACACGAATAGAAAAAGTGGGAAATTAACAAAAGATCTTATACAGGGTTCGACAAAACTCGTTTTCAGCAATCACTCATCGCATCCTTACACAACATCGAGTAAAAATAAAATAATAATAATAAGAAAAAAATATAAATTATCAGTCGACAACAAGAAAAAAAAAGAAAAGTTTTCGAAATTCTTTCTTCTTCTATTCCACGCTAATTGCATATAATTAAGTTTAAACTTAAAAAAATATAAATAATTGTCGAGGAAATAAACAAAAACACCTGCTTTTAAGGTAAAATTAACCGAAAAGGAAAAAAAAATTATAAAATACGTAAAAACTTGAGATTATCTCAACACAATTTTCATAAAAATTTAATCGTTAATCGCGGGGCGATTGAACCATCAAAAAACATTCATATATTTTTAATTTTTAATAACTAAAAACTCGACGAAAAATGATCGATGGAGTCACTTTGCTTTACTTAATTTGCCAATTACAAAATAAAACAAAAAATGCGGGCGTAATTAAAAAACTAAAAAAATTGATTAATTATTAAAAACGCTCCTCCGAATAGTCAACTTTTATTATTTTTTAATTAAAAAATAAAATTATAATTAAAAAAAAAAAACTTTTTAAGCAAAGTTTATATTTTTAAAGATTAGATATGCAAATGTTTATATTAAAAATTCGCAAATTGGATTTCACATACTTAATGGCTAACAAAAGCCCAGTAGAATCTCGAGTGTTTTTCCAACTTAAAACTAGATTTCGTATCTCACGAAAGGAAACTTAAGTTTAACAATCGATTGTCAATGGCATTTTGAAAAATCGCCATTCCCTGCATTTGTCGATGCATTGAACACGGGATAATCTAATGAAGCTATTGGGAGCACCCTAAGTCGGACAGGGACCTCCTTTAACCGCAAGAATGGCTACCAATTTTTCAATCAGCAGGGGATTGTGGGATAAGGATGAAGTGTGGGATAAGCAGCACAAAGCTGATAATTTTTGCACCCGAACAAAAAAAACTTTTAAAAATTATTATCAATATTTTTGCAATTTTTTTCTTCTTTTTCTTTGCTATTTCTTTATAATTTGACGAGTGACAATAGCAATTAGATGACATTGTTCTCGGCTCAGATGCCGCGAAAGCATTTTTCTTTCTCATTCAATTGGCTCCTTCAACTATTTTTTCCATCAAATAACAAAAGTGAGTGATATCAAGAAGGGCGATAAAGCCGTCGAGCGCTGGTGTGTGGCAACCCGCGTGACGAATGGACTCTTGCATGAATTGGCTTCAGTGTAAGGGGAACGCACCCACAACTCACCTGGACTCTCTTTTCACCCTTAAATACCTTCATTTATCCAACAAAAAAATATCATATTTTATGATTCAAATCTCAATCTCGACTATTCAACATATATATTTTTTTTTAAATAAAACTTTTGATTACACAGACAAATATGAATTGCTTTTTGGAAAATGAATTTTTGTCTCGCCGCAGGTAAAGTCGTGTGCCAAAGCACCCGCCCAAATGCACAAGACTTTAAAAACTTCATTCTTAATACTTTTACTTTTCCCAGCCATCAAATGGCAGACATTGGAATTCAACTATCATTAGAAATTTTTTTTTTTAAATCTCTCTTAACCCTTTAACATGGCCATTAAAATCTAAGCAATTTTCGCTAAATTTGTTGATATGAAATAGCAAAAAAAATTATAAAATAATAAGAGACGAAAAGAAAAAAATAATAGAAATAGTAATTTTATATTTTTTTAAGTCGGTTTTTAAACGAGGAAAATTCAGAAATTGAAAAGAAAAAAAAATTGGGAAAAGGAAAAATTGAACGACTTAAAGATAGAAATCAGTTAATTGGAGTGATGTCAAATGGAAGCGCTTGGAAAAAGTTGTTAATGGACATTTCTCCATTGTAGCTTTAGGCGATATTAGTGTTTAGTTTAGCAATGGATCGAAGAAAGGGTCGTTTCATTAGTCAACCTGTCACCACGTACTCGAATTATTGGCGAACAAGTTGCAGTACAATTAAGTTTCCTTCAACTCATTTTTAAATTTTTTTTAAAAATATTTTTTATTAAAAAAAAAATTTTTTTTTTTTTGGTGATTGGGTGAAGATAAAAAAATAGAAGAAAACGAAAATGGGTGCGGTGCAAAACGAACACCTCATTTACTCTCGCTACAGATTGGTTCACCTTTGATCCCCGAGATGATTAAGAGCGACTGTGGCATTGAGAAAATAACGATAAACCGCTATTGCTTATCGAAGAAAATTCCCATTTTCATCAAATTAATTTTTGTGGAAATTTTATTTCAAAAAACCAATAAAGTTTTTACGTTTGGATTAATAAAACACTCACATTAAATTTATATCCGTGTATTAAATGTTTATAATATTTTTTTTTATCAGTCGTAGACCCATAATTTTAAATTTTATAACGAATGTTTTCTTCACGTCGTAAAAACAAAAGAGAGTTGAAAAAAGCTTCATTGTGAATTATTACTATACTAATTAATCTACTAATAAATCTCGCGATGTTAAAATATAAAGGGAGAATTATATGTAAATTAATGGGACGGAAGTTCTAATGCTTTTTCCATATTCAAGATGGAGATTTAAAATTAAATTACTCCATAATAAAAATCCTCCAAACGAAAATTTGTGTATGATTTTTAAGCCTTAAGGCTTAAGATTCTATCAGTTTCGAGCATGAAATCGAGTTCAGAAATGCTATGAATACAGATTAATTTACCATCATTTGTAAATATAAAAGTTCACAAACGGAAGTGAGATAAAGATCTATTCGAAGTAAAGAGGTCAAAAGGCACTCATAGAAATCACAAATATTAAAAGATCAGTTTGTCTCATTGAATTCATCTCCCAAACTGAATTTTAATGCAATGTTAATGTTTTTTTTTTTTAAATTGAAATTTAAAATTTTGCCAAAACCATGTTCAAAGTCTAATGACTTTTAAAAGTTTTGGTAAAAATCGCAAAAGTTTCTTTTTAAAATCGAAAGCGACGTCTTTTAAGAGTCGGGCATTACACGTCAACTTTCATTAAGCTGCGATTTTATGACTAATTATTTTTGATTTGGCCGCCACATCTGGTTCCAATTCAGGTAGGGTTTGCTCACTAGCGCATGCGCACATTCAAATCAGTTAGCGAATCGGTGGTCTCGCAAAAAGTGACTTTTTGCCAAATTTTAAAAAATTGCAAAAATTAAAAAATTTTGATATGGCTAGTGAATAATGCATAACGTTGTTATTGTTTTCTCTTTAAACCCTGTTATTGAATATTCGTCAAGAAAAGTATACGTGAGTGGCATTTTATTAATCTCGTTCCACATTTTGACGATAAAAACATTCATTTGAATGAAACTCCAGTTTTATATCACTTTGCACTCATCCCTTTAGCAGATGTTGGCGAGGAGGATTCAGTTACCTTATAAGGTTAAAATAAAAAAAATCAAGTTATTTCTTTATAAATAAATTTCAATTGCGAGCAATAAAAAGTCAAAGATTCAAAAAAATGAAATAAAAACACAGGAAGAGTTTTTATCCCCGCCTCGCATTTTTAATATAATTTTATCCCCATTTCATCTTTTTCCCTTCCCCTTAATTTTATACCACATTTTATAAAAAATTCTCCTCGCCCTTTAATTGCAAGTCTAAATACGTAACATAAAAATTCAAAATGGGGTGTGTTGTGTTTATGTATCATCATTCAAATAAATGTTCAACCATACAAATTCACACACCCCGTTGTCCACTGGCCGATGAATAAAGATTAGTTGAGAGGACAAGATTTTTCCATTTCAATTCACGTGATGAGTTTGGATAAGCAAAAAACCACCTTTAACTCATTTTTTTTTTTTTTAGTTTTCGATTTAAAGGGCCCTCGAAAAAGCGTATGATCGATCGTTAGGTGGACTAAAGATCGCACCCCATAGAAATCAATCACTTTACTATTCCCACCCCCAACCCCCAATTGAAAAAGCCATTGGGGGAGGGGAGAAAATTCGAGTGCCCTACATGGAGCATCGATACCGAAATTCACTGATTTTGGGGCTCCAGAAAATGTCCCGAAACCCACTTTTTCTATCAAAAGAAATTCTGACCTAAAAATTGTATTAAAGTATTTGAAATTGAATGGGAAAATGCATAGTGACACATTGGCCCAATGGTTTAGAGAGAGAAATGAAATTGTGGGACGGGGGTGCTTATCTCGTGGGTGTTCTTTTGGTTTAAAAAAGGGGGTTGCCAAGAAGGAGGGTGTCCGCACCCCCTTCTCCATTCGAGAGCAACCAAGTGAAATTGCCCGTAGCCTTTCTGAGCAGGTCTGCAAAATGGACGGCCGGTATCAGAAGGAGGACGAGGAGGGAAAAGGGGAGGGGAACAAGGAAGAGGCGAATAGAAGAAGATCCCTATACCCTAACTTCATCTCCCCCTTTTGGGACGAGGAATGGAAACTTAGGAAAAAAGGGAAGGGGAAATATAAATAGAAAAAAAAATTAAATGTCATCAAAATTGGTCATAGACAAGTCCGCAACGACGACCTCGCTACGAATTTGGGTAAATTTCTCATTTTTTTTCTTCTTTTCTTCAGTTCACCCCACGGAAAGGGTCACAAATGAAGGTAGGGGTTGGTTGTTAAGCGTCTGTACATTTCATGCAAATGAAGTTGAAGGGCCCCAATATGTTGGCCACTTGACAAATTGATTGCCAAATAACGGAAATTGTATGGGAGACATTAACTGAGGGAGTCACCGCGTGGCGAAAAGGGGAGATGAAAATATTAAAAATTATTTATTTTAATTGAAAAATTGATGAATTCGAAATACTCAAAGGAAAAAAATTTCTTTTTTTAAATGAAAGAGAAAGCAACAGCGAAAAGGATTTAGGGTTAAATAAAGAAAACGGGATCTAAAATAGGTTAAAAGAAAAATTTTAAAAAAAGTAAAAGCCACACGCACACACAACAGTGGAGTATTTAAATTGAATAGAAAAATAAATAAAATTCTAACCTTAGTATTTTTATAAAAGTGTATTGCGCAGCGTTAAAAATAGGCTTAGTAGGAGACGAGGGGCGGGGGGAAAGGGTTGGAACTGGGAGTTTTAGAGAAGAGGAGGGGATTGGCAAACAACAGCCGGGTTACTCATTTGGAATGCAAAACCGGAGAAGAAAAAAGAGAAATCGTCTGAAATCTGAAGGCAAAACCCCCACCCTTTCCTCTCTCTTTTTCGTCCGTTTTTTCCCTTGTGTTTGAAAAACCGGATTTTTTTAAAGGTTCTTTTCTCCGTTGTGTCCCTCAGTGAGGGTAGGATGGATGCAGAAGGAGGGCCTTTTGGGAAATGGAGAGAAAAAAATATATAATAAAGGAAGAAAGGGTGTCTGTCTGTCATGGGATGTGTTGCATACGAGAACCATGTCTGATCAACTCCCCCCGTCAACAAGAAGAAGTTCAAATCACACCCCACCGCACTAAAACCCTCTCTCACTCTCTCTCTCTCTCTATACCCGTATTAAACCCTTTGAAAATACATATAACGTTTCTAATACTACTTTTAACCAATTCTATACGCTTACGCAAACTGGAATTTAAAATATCGAAAAAATATATAAACCGCATCCGTATAAAGTGTTTCTAATAGATCTAATGATGATTATTAGAGAATTGGTTTTTAAAAACAAGTATTGAATACGAAAAAACTTTTCTTTTTTTTTTTTTTAAATTTTTTAAGAGAAATTTTTACTAATTTTAATTAGGGTTGAGAAAGGCTGACCTCATTTTAATCGGAAAATTTTTTTATCAGTCTTTACAATTGCATTTAGTTATTATGACTGATGTCGAATGTATTGATAGAATTAGGTTACGATTCACATTTAAAATTGAATTAATAGTTTGAAAAAACACTTGTTGATAATTATTGCACAATAAATCGTCATTAGTGTTTGGCTAGTTTGAGTGACTTCCATATGTAAAAAAAAAATTCAAAGAATTGCGTGCATTAAGCAATTGGGAGAAGAATGTGTCCAAAAGATGTAATTTCGTATAAAATGAAATATAGTAATAGGCTCATTTGATAAGTAAGGTGTGTGTATTAGCCTGGAGTCAGAGTGGGTGACTGAGGCGCGCCACCAACGCGCTCCCACTTACACAGCTCTATGATGGAGACAAATGGGAAGAAAATTATCATTAATTAGATACTCTTCTTGAAGATTTCGTCTTGGGTATACAATAAAATGCTAAGAGAAAAAAATTTATGAAAAAAGATCATTTAAAAATTCGTTTTGCCCGCGAACTCCCTTCCATTTCCCCCTATCGAGATACGTCTCATTCACATTAAATCCTTCGCTCATAACGAATGGCAATGTCCAAGGACAGCCCAAGAAGCCAATGATCTACGAAACTGGAGCTCATTTCACGCACAAAAATTGAGGTTGCAACGACTTCTTGCAATTTCTTGCAGGTGTTTTGTTGCTTTAAATACTTTCCTATATCGATAAAATTATAAAAAGTTAGTTAAAATAAAAATAATGTAAATTTATTTAAAATTTTAATTAATGAATGCGCCTGTAGCTGTCTTAAGGAACCAAACTTCCTCGCATAATTTATAACTACAGCAATAAGGGCGAGGCAGTAGAGAAATGAACAAAATGGCACTGGATGAATTGCGGGGGTGCCAAGGGGCAGGTTAAAAAAGAATTTTAAAAAAATTATTTAAAATATGGTGTGAATGTTTTAAGGGCTGGGAGATGGAGGGAAAAGGGGAAATAGCAATTTTAGGGTGTAAAAATCTCATTTGAGTAAACAGGTTGTGAATTCTTAAGACATTTGTTTTATGATAAAAATTTCTATTTTATTAATATTTTTATTTTTTAATGAAATCACTCGGGGAGTTGAAATAAGCATGATTTTCGCCTCGAGAATTCAACATAACGAGTATAATATTTTGAACCTCATCTTTGATAAATGAGCCACACCTTATTTCATTAATGATCCAGTTTGAGGCATTTTGCGCGCAATATTCGAGTCATTATAATAATTTCTTTTAAAAATATTTCTTACATTAAAATGTATCATCAAAATGCATCGGGTTACATTTTTCACATGTCATGTCATTGTCCACAACGGCGTCTTACGTGACAGTCTTAGGATTAAAGAGAGATGCCATAGGACGAGACAAGTTTGATGACTAGAAATGAAAAAAAATAATGCGTTTTTTTTAATAATTTTTTTTTGCTATTATAATGCAACGCGACTTGGTCGACTTTTGTATAAAAAGTTCAAAGATCACATTCCTTGAATACTTAAACAGATGTCAAATTGAAATATTTGTCTTCACTCTCTCTACGAACAAACTCACTATCCACAAGTGGAATTAAATGAATTTTACTCAATAATACCCTATAATCAACCGAGATATTTTTTAGGGTCCATTGCTTTAAATTTTTCCCGAAATCGCGAGTAAATTAAGGATGAAATTTATTTTTTTAAATTTATTATTTTCCTTTCAATTTTTTTTTCTTTTACAACTGAATTTATTGCCGAACAATTCCCCTATATTTTTTAATTTAATTTTTAAAACAAAAAATTCCATTTGGATTTTATATAACGCAAGACCCTAATCGCATGACAGTGAAAAAGTAAGAAAATTACAGAGAAAAAAATATATAATAATAACAACAACTAAAAAATCAGTGTCAGTTAACAAAAAGATCAAAAAATACCTAAGACAAGTCTATATTTCTCTCACGCACTTAAAAAAAAAACTTTTCCTAACATCGCATCAAGAGCGAGACGAAATTAACGTGTAGTCGCCATTCATCATTTTGACAGCTCTTCATCTTTTCTCTTTCTCCCCTTAAACTTCTTTTCTATTTAACTTTTATTTTTTTTTCTTCCCAGTCTCGACTTAACTAGAAAAAAAATTTCCCAAAAACAGTAAAAAAAAAAATTAAAATGGATGAGGGACGAAAGAGGAAAAAAGTTAAAAAAAAAAAAAACAAGTTTAAATTTCACACTAAAGCCACGTGAAATGACAGCAAAAACAAATTGGTTTGTGACCACAGCTTAAATCACATAGTTTTAACATGTACTAAAGAAGATGGTTATTTTAAGTTACAATTGGAATAATTAAACTTCAATAATGGTCAATAATGGTATAACTGAAATTCGAACCAAGCAGCTGCAACGTTCAATTTAAAATTGTTTTCATAAAAAAGAATTAGAAAATTTAAAAGAAAAAAAAATTAATTGAGGAAAAATTTTTTCCATCCACCCGCAAGGTTAATCACAGGTAGAAAACAAATGGCACGGTTTTTAAGTATACAACTGAAAAATTACAATGAATGGCCTTAAGCAGATGAGTTAAACGTTACGAATGGTCGATGAATGGGTGGAAAAAAATATATGAGAAGAAAATTTCTTTTTTTAAAAAAAAAAAAAAACGTAAAACAAGGTCATGGGTAGAAAAGGATTGAACTCCCACACAAAATACACTCATTCGTTGAATATACAAATTGAAAAATTGTTAATAATTTTAATAAAAATAACTTGAATAGAGCGAAAGAATGGGCAAGTCAATCCCTCAATTAATTCAATTGATAATTGAATTAATGCAATTTACTTAATTTCATCAAAATTATTGAAGGAAATTGCAGAAAAATAGCGTGACAACCATTCAAAACTATGCGTCATCCATTGGTGAGTAATCGGGAATTTTAAAGTAGCCATAAGGCCACTGACTATTCCCGTTAAAGTGAGAAGCGGCTAAGCCATTATCCGCTAATCACGGACAAGATCGGGTTAACAAAACCATGAACTGATGAAAACTTTGACCGCCAAATCACAATGCTTTCGTACCGTGAAAATCAAAGTGCTCATCTTTTTCCGATTCTCGTTAAAAATATTAGAATATTAATTAAAAAATAATAGCTGTTGTAAATAGAAGATTAAAGTAGTAAAACAAATGATTGAATGCGACTATTGACAATTGTGACTTTTGTTGGTTTCTTTAATCCTAAATCGTCCATTGTCGTCATGAGCTGTTAGATTTGTCATCGGGCTTGTTTCCTTTATCCCGTCTTGTCAGCTGTTAAAGCCTACAGGGACAGACGTTTCTCTACCTCGACTTTTCCAATTATCACTGCTTCCTCTTAATTACAATTTATAGCGAACAATTAGTTAATATAATATTGTGTATTTGAGTATTTGAATTCAGGGCCAAACGAGTAAGTTCAAGGTGGGGGTCACGGACTTTATTTAGTTTAAGTTGACTGTGCTTGCTTTTAGTGGAGCAATTAGTATGAGTTTTTCAGAATGGGTTTTTTTTTTTAATTCTCACAGGTGACAGCGGCCAGCCCCACTCTCCACTTTTCCTATTAAAAGTAATTTTCGTCCCGGTCTCGCGAAGAAAAGGAGGAAAAATGATTTTAGTAAATTATTTCCCTGTTTCCATCTCTTCATTCCACCTTTTGTATAAAAAGTTATTTTCGAACAAAAAATTACATTTTTTTTCCCTATTCTATTGACATTTGGAAATAATTCAATGATAAATTGACGAGATTTGTCATATTGTCTTTGTAATTGTAATATATTATTCGCATTATTAAAATTGTCATTCTTTAAATAATGAAAAATTATTATATTTTGTAAAGATAATTAATGGAAAATATTAGCAAATCTTATCCCATTTAAATAAAGAAAAATCTTTTCCCGTGGAAAATACCAATTATTTGTGACCCTGACGCTACTTTCCAAGAATATTTTTAAAAATGAGTTTGGAAAAATAAAAAATATGAAAATAAAGAAGCCGAATAAAATACACGTTCTGCATTTGTCTGTCACTATAATGAAAAGTTCAAATTTCCCCTAATTGCTATGTTTCGACGTCGCATAAAAACGTGTATTTTCTCGGCCGAAGTCGAGACATTTCGCGTACATACAAAATGCACACACCGTGTGGACCGATGATGAATAATGTTATTTAATATATAATTTCACCAAGAAAACGACGGTGGGAATTTCCTGCGCATAATAACAGACCATTTTCCAAGTCTCTACACACAAATTTTTCGAAGTCGTTTCTAAAAACGAATCTTTTTTTTTTATTATTTTATTTTTTCCTCTTCAACATTTAAAAGTGCAAAGACAAAACATCACGCATCACGCATCAGACTCAATTTTAAGAAGGGCAAAAAAATAATAAAAATAACTCAACGAGTGAACCAAATATTAACCTTGAAAACTTTTGCTTATTTTAATTTCCCATTTATTTTTTTTTTAAATTATAATAAAAAAAAATAACTAAGTGATTAAATCGCATTGAAATTTAGACGATTGAAAGAATATGCGATTCTCACGCATTAAATTCTTAAGTTTAAAAAAAAAGTAAAATAAATTTAGAAAAATATAAAAATAGTAAATTACTGAAATTGGGAGATAATAATACAAAATGGGGGTCAACTAATAATGGGTAAAATGGAAAGGAAAATTGAAGCACATTTATTTACTTTAAAAATTAAATCATATATAATACTATCAAGACATTGAAAACCTGCTCCTAATACTTTTTTTATTTAAAACTTTTTTTCAAAAAAGGTGAGACACACCTGGATTTTTGCTCGTTTTGAAAGGGGGATATTACATAAATGAAAAATACCAAGCCCAAACGATCATTCTTGTCAGTTAATTCCTCAAGGGAAAGCAAGAAACGATAATCATCACTACGATATATTACACTATTTTTTTTAAAAAAAAAATTAATTTTTTTATTTTATGGACACTTTAACCTTTCTTGAAAAACTACCTTTTTATATTTCCACATTTCATTAGTAATTTATTTATAGGAAAAAAAATAAAATTTTGAATGAATTTTCTATGTTCACAGGTGTTAAACAGGTGCGTGTCAATCAATGAATTCAATCTTAGAAGAAATAAATAAATAGATTTGTAGGTGTAAACGATCGATTTCTTATAATGTGAGGGTTTCACGAGTCCTGAGTAATTTCTGGAGCTCGTAAATCAGGGGTGGATGGTGTGAGGAGGGAAAAATTAGGAAAATTAAAAACAAGTTGGGTTTGTAAAATATATAAATTTCTATGTATTAATTGCGGCGATAAAAAAAAGTCATTAAAAAGTTCAAAACTGGTATATTTTGAAAAATTGAAAATAGATACAATAAAACTCGGGTCTATGACATGTCGTGTGATAAAAATAAAATAATACACATATTATTTCCTCTCCCCACCCCACCCACTTATACCAGTTATCCTTGAAGATAAAATTCTCATTTTTTTGTTATTAATTTTTTTTTTCAAACTCGAAGTTCAATTATCACTTCGGTTTTCATCTGATTTAGTTTTATTTAAATTTTATTTTTCGAAACAATTAATTTTAATTTTAATTTTTTTTATCATTTTAAAATATGAGATTTTTTTGGTTTAAAATAATTTGAATTTTGTATTGGCATTTTTTTTTTGTCATTATGAAATCAGTAATTACCTGAGTTTATGATCCACAGAGATAAAAGTATTGTGGTGGATGTTTCTCCTTTTCAGTATTGATGAATGACTAAGTTTCAGATTGGTTCATTTATTTATATACATTTTTTACTAGAAAATTGTATAAATTTCCTTCATGTGACATTCTCTTTATTTAATTTTCCAATCTTCCTTAAATTTTCCATTAAATGATTAATTTTTCAGGAAATCTTTTTTCTGTGTCATTTCGAGAATAATAAAAAAAATTCATTAATATTTTAATTAAAAAATAATAAAAATATAACTATAACGTAATCCTATTTAATATTCATAAAAATTCTAATTGAAAAAGACCTTGGGAAACAGAAAGAAATCAAAGCCTACATCATTTCTCACAACCAACGCCATCTGTTATCTAAACTCGAAAGATTTTACTCCCAAATTAGGTTAAGAGTTAATTCGACTTGGGAATTGGGTAGAAAAAGTCAATTTTCCTCAAAAAAAAAAACTTTTACCTCATTTTTTCCCTTCACTATTATCGTTCGTAATAAATCTTTCATCGGTTGGATCTACGGGACCGAGAATTTCGTTCAATTTTTCAGTAGTTAATTTAGAGCAAAAAGCGGGAGTTTCTCTTTCTTAATGACGTTAAAGGACAGCGAGATGCGAGACAATTATGTCCCGGTCCGTGTTTCCTGTGGGTGTGGAGAACTCATCTCCCCGACTATGATTCACACACACCCTATCGAGGGAATTATTGTTTGAAAAATTACTCTTGTCGCTGAGCAAAATTACTCAAATTTTTAATTTTTTCTTTCCTCTCATCGCGTAATGGCCATCTGGTATTTCCTGCCCGCTATGCAGTGTTAGAACATCACTTAAAGAAAAAATAAAAATAGCCAATTTCCACCCAGGAAATGTGTGTGATCGCGCTCATTCACCACTTCCCTGAAAAGTCCCGAGTGAAAATAATTAAATTAAAACAACAGCATTAAAAAAACTAATATCAAACAATAAACGACAAAAATAAATTTTATCAACTGAGAAAATTACCCTATTTAAGTTAAGGCGGCCGCAAAGAATATAAAGTTGGTCAATTGGTTCTAATTAAAGAAAAATTAGATACGCCTAAAATTAAAATATTAAACAAAATTAAAAAATTTAAATTACTAAAAAAAACTTTAGTTAACGTCATCCCAATTAAAAAATATTTTCTTTTATTCCAGTTAATAAACTCAAAGTGACCACCATCCTTCATCCCGATCGTCTTAGTCGATTACACACGTTGGAACTGCGCGGAAATAAATTGGAAACGACGTCTGGATTCAATTTACCGCATCTCAAACACCTTTATTTGGTAGAAAAAACAAATTGATTTTCTTCAGCTATTTCAACTTAAATTGAATTCCATCAGGCGCATAACAGAATCAAACAATTGCAAGGACTTGATTCCTTAACTCAATTAACCCTTCTACACTTACGACAAAACGAAATATCCACTTTGGACGGATTTAATAATAAAATGGCCAAATTATCATATTTAAATCTCAGGTAAAATTTGCCCGCTTTTAAATTCCTTCTAACTCCATCCTCCCATTTCCACGACATTTGTCAATAACGGGTGTGTATGTGTGTTCGCGATTCAATGGTCTTTCTCGGAGTAATATAAAGAGATAGGGTGGTGTGGAAAATGGAGTAAAAAACGTCGACAAGACATTGAAAATGGATGGCCACGAAGGATTGTGCGGTTCCCTAGGAGAGATCAAGTCCGGACCAAAGGATTAATCCCCTCGGTATGGGAAAAGAGAGTGAGTGAGAGAATACGAGAAAAGAAATAAGTCTTGCAAAAAGAGAAAAGCCGCGATCCTAAGAATCATCGGCGGCGGCTACCATAGGAACGGTAGCTAAGAGCGAGCAATCTTTACTCGGCGGCACGAATTAGTCGCTCAGTTGATTTCTGTGTGTCCTGGCCCACCATGTTAGAGGCCTAAATCCCTCTATGCTTGAACCCTCCCCCCTCCCCCCAATCCCCTCAACGTGCTCTCGTTGGTACGCGCACAGTGCACCGCCAGTGTATGTAGTAGACCGTGTCAATTACAGTGTAAACACATGGGCGGCTAGACATAGGCCCAGCTATTGAACGCTGGGTGGCTAAAAACCCCTTGTTGCCACTTCCCTTTCACCTTCCTCAAACTGGACGACTTACAACCCTTTATTTCCATGAGTTGAAGTCGGTGGAAAAAGCCGCAACTATTTTTATTTATTTTTTTATGTTATTCATTTTACTCCTATCCAGTCGTTACGCGGTGTTTTGTAATTGAAAAATTAACGACTTTTTTCTTTTTAAAAATTAAACCAGTTTTGCTCGTGGACCCCCGCATTTTCGAACGAATTTCGAATGGCTTCTGTCTTTTACTACTAGAAACATTAGCGGGGGGTCACTTAAGTAGTGTTGAGCCCTCCAGAAACAATTTCGGTACTTGAAGTTGAAATTATTTTAATTAATTAAAATGGTAAAATCTATCATTTGATCTTTTTTTTTTTTTAAAGTTCGGTATTGTAATGAATTAGGGGTTATTTGGTGTAGACTTTTGATTTTAACTGGTGTTCCATCTGCGTTTGTCTTTTGCGAGACGCATTTGTCTCTTTCCCCTCCATATCCCTGCTGAGAAGAGGATGAAACTCATTTTTTATCTCTTAATGAATCTCACCAACGCTTTCTCTTTTCACCTTTTCCCCAAATCCATTTAACCCATAATCAACTTCTCTCTGAATTTTCTCATTTTTCCATAAAAATTAGTTTTATAAAACAAATGTAAGAAATGAAATTTTAAAGCACAAGATTCATTTCATTTATAAAAATTTAGGTTTATGCAAATTTAATTATTCAAAGCTAAAATTCAAATTTAAAAAATCCCTACAAATTCAAATTTGGATTTCGTAGAAAAAGTCCATTTTAGAGACCCAAATTCAATAATGTTAATGTTAAAAAACCTTATTATAAATTCTAAAGTCGAGT
>JAQFZU010000096.1:0-53153 GCA_034696185.1 Henia vesuviana
AATACCATTTTTAAATAACTTTTTATCCATTATCTCCTTTCTTCCATATTGTAATAACCCTTTACAATTGAGTTTCCACAGTACGGCCGCATTGGCAGGCAGCACTGTCGCCGTGACGTCACTTCCGGAACACAGTTTACTATAGAAAACGTCAGAAGTGCCGCTTCTGTATGTTATTCTGTGGTTTCGTCGCGTTTTAAGTTTCTGTTCACGAGCAACGAGCAATTTCTACGAAACAGGATTAAAATGTATGCACTATAAGTCTACTACTAGAATTTAAATGCGAAATATGAAAATGTCTTCCAATTCTATGGTCTCTAAAGAATTAAGTGGTAAGTGTCATTTTACGGGATTTTAAGGGATTTGCTGAAGGGGGGAAAGGCCACAAGTTATATTTGGCCGGATGTTATTAAAAATAAAATCTTAAAGTTTTAAACTGAATTAATTTTATTAAACCTAAATTCGATATCAACGTTTAACTTGGCCTTAAAAATAGGCATAAGGATGTGATAACGTGTTGACAAATAAATTTATTTTTTCTAGATAACATAAAAGTAGTGTTGGGCAAAAATGTTAAAGTGGCCTTCAAGTGCAAAGTTCGAATGGGAACGAAAAGCGATAAAACTGAAAACAAAATTCTAGTAAGTTCCAATTCATTTTCTCATTCATTTACTTTAACATGAATAGATAGGTCTGTTGAAAGAGACGATTTCCCAGAACCATCCCCATTAAAGAAATCGATAAATCCATAGACATTCGCAGAGTAAAATAGAAATTGAAAAATATTTTAAAATATTTAATCAAAATAATAAAAGGTGTTGTGTATTTTGAATATTTAACAATGAGTTTGCTTAACTGATGACCCATAAACAGCAAAGCAAGGAATGTGGTTTGTCGAGATACGAGAGGAAATGTGGGCAGTCTACTAAAACCCCGTTTTGATGACCGACAGAACTCTCATCTTGAAATTGATGAGTTCAACAGTGGTTGTTGCGTGGTTTAAGAAAGCGACCTGTTGTACCTCTCATTTAATTGCTTTATTTTAAGTTTGATTTAGTATAGCATGAGTCACGCTATGCTCGATAAATTGAATGACGGGCAAGATTTTCTTTGAATGAATTAAGTAACTGTTGAATTATAATTAGCCCTTTGAAATTTTTTTTATTTTAAATTTTGCTAAATAAAACAGTCAGGAAGCCTAAAATGTCACTGACCTTTGATATAGATGACAACACCTTATTTGGTTTGAGCAAGCTTAAATAATTAAGATCAAATATTATAATTAATTTTTATTTTATTTTTAGGTATTTTCATCGTGGCGAGTTTATATCATGTCAGTGAAATTACCTTCCAAGGTTATATGATTTAATTTGACAATTTACTTGCAAGAAAAATGGTTTTAAAAGATTAAAATCATTTTAGGTGGAGCATCATTTTCACTATACAGACATTAAAGGTTTGGAGAGCAAGAACAGGAACCAGTTGAATATAATATTAAGGGACAAAGCCTACACTTTTTATACCATTGAAAATGAAGACACAGTGGACAATTTGATACAACAATTAATTGGTGCTTTGAAAATTATTTTCCCATTAACACCACTAGAGTATGTTGTAATCGAAAGAAAAGTGTGAAAATTGTTATTAATATTAAATTACATTTATCAAGGCATATCATTAGAAAAATAGACATCATTCCTGCAACTAGATTCCAGGATGTAAATAATAAATTTCAAGAAAATGTCGAAGTAGGCCCTTGCGGTGGTTTTTCGGTGCAGTATGCATACATGTGTGATTACCGCGGATTACCATACAGAGATGAAGTCGCATGGGTAAAATGAGCATTTGATTGATTAGATAAATTTTGCAATAATAAATAATAATAATAATAATAATTGACGGTAATGTAAAAGGAAATACCGTTAAAGAGAACATTCACATCCTCATAATTGGCAATTTATCCTGTCAGAACTATAAAGATCACTGACTTCTTCACCATTGAGTTATGAAATGATGTATGAATAGCTGTTTTATGTTTTTACTAGGATGTTGATACGATATATTTATCGCACGATGCTAGAGAACTATCACTTCAGGATTTCGATCACTTGGAACCGAGGTTAGTGCTCGAGTTTATTCAGCTGCCGAATTGAAGAATTTGATTATTTCATATTTTCATAGAGATTTAATTCCTATAATTTCCGTATTGGAATATAACACTTGGTTTACTAAGTTTAGAGCTTCCAATATTCGTTTGGTAAGTGATTTTAGTAATTTTTTATACAAAAATATCTTTTTATGAAATAAAATTTAATTAATAGTTACCAGATGCAGCTGAACAGCTTCTTAATGTTATTCGTAAATCTACATGTTTAGAAGAAATTTATTTGGATAATATTGGACTTCGTTGGTGATGAAATAAGACTTAAGTTTTTTAAGAATGAGATTGTAAAGTTTGTTTTTTTTGCTCGTAAAGGGATTTCGTTCAAAGGTTGAGTAATTCCTTAATGCTTAATACACTTTCTGTTCTCCATACAATTGATTTATCGGGTAATTTAATTGAAGACAAAGGTCAGTAAGAGATCTAAGGGTAAATTTAAGTGAATTTGTTTATTCAATCTGGTTTATTGTTTAAAGGTGCTCCACATTTAGTCAATGCATTGATAAAACTTCCTAAAGGTTTAAAACATCTAAATTTGGCTAAGACAGGCCTCACTGCTAAAGGAGTAAATATGTTAGCTAATGCTCTCGCTGTAAATAAGTTTATGGCTTCGACCCTTACGTTTTTAAGTCTTGCTGACAATACACTGAAAGAAGATGTTAATGTATGAGATTTTTTTTTCTTTGCTATTACTGAACTCATCTATGAAACTATTCATTTTTTTTTTATTATTAAAGAATTTATATAACTTTTTGGCTCAACCCAATATGATAACTCATCTAGATTTGTCAGGAACAGATATAGCTTTAGATTTGGTATGATATTTTATAAGAAAAAAATTTTTATTCGAAATTTATTAATTTTTTTTTAAATTTTAGTTATTTGGTGCTATATTACGAGGCTGCTGTCAGAAATTGTCTCATTTGAATTTAAGTCGAAATCCATTCAGCCATAAAAAGCCGAAGGATGTTATTGTGCCAACTTCGTTCAAACAATTTTTTATGTCGTCGGTAGCCTTACATTATTTGAATTTGTCATCAATAAAATTACCACTGGAGGCTTTAAAGTGAGTTATTCATTTTAATGTAATTTTTGGGATTTTTAAAGAATTATTATATGCATTTTGAAATTAGGAATATGTTGCTTGGTTTAACTTGTAACGAAACAGCTACAAACGTAGAAATTGATTTAAGTAGTAATAATTTATCTTCCGGTGGCGCTCAAGTTATGGAAAATTGCATTGCCGATATCCGATGTCTTTCCAGTTTGGATCTGAGTGACAATTGTAAATCTTTTATTTTACTTTTTTTGGAAATTATAAATTTTTTTTAATTTTTATTTTAGGTTTGGATAATGATTTGATTCTTGTTGTTAATGCAATTAGTAAAAATAAATATCTTCGTCGGTTGTCTATTGGTAGAAATTTTTCGAACGTAAAAAGCAAGTAAGGAGATGTTATTTTGCAAATTTCAGGTTACTACTTATTCATTTAAAAAAAAATTTTTTTTTCAGATACATGCCCAGTGTGATGGAATCACTCGTACAATTAATTCAAGAGGACGACAGTGTCAGTCAAGTTATGGTTTAAAGAAATTAATCTTATTTGTAAAAGTTATTTTCTAACGTTTCAGGTGATAGAACACTTATCTTTAGCAGATTCAAAGTTGAAAAGTGATATCTATTGCATTATAAATGCCTTGGGTAGTAACCAATGCTTGATTTCTGTTGATATAAGGTTAAATTATATTTATTATAATTATATTTAAGTTTTAAAGAATTTAAAATGTTATTTAGCGGGAATCAAATGGGAGATGCAGGAGCACGATTATTAGCTAAAGCCTTGCAAATTAATAATCGTTTGAAAGCATTGTTTTATGATCGTAATAACATCACAGCTAATGGTTTTTATGACTTGGCTTATGCTCTTCAGTTGTAAGATTAAAAAGTTTTTGACATTGAAAATATTATTCACAACTCTCTTATTTGATATACGTAGGAACTATTCCATGCGCTTCATTCCATATCCAATTTTTGATGTTTATGCTGCCATGAAGATCAATCCGGACCGAACGGATTCTGCTTTAAAAAGAGTAAATAATAAATTTAATATCGATTATTGTTTTTATATAAAAATTTATATTTATATTCATTAGATCGAGAATTTACTTCATCGAAATGTTTCTCCGAAAAAGTTTAATAATAGTCAAGCGTTCAGATTACAACAGGGTTTTCTATTAAGTTCAACTCAACAGGTAAAATATAAATGATAAAAATTAAATACACGTGAAATAAAAATTCGCTATCAATTTAGATGGTCGATCGTTTAGTAGTTCAAACGCAAGATTTAATCAAAGCTGTAAAGGCTAAGTCATTGGATGATGATTTGCCAGGCGTCATTGGAACCGCGGAAGAATACCTTAAAGATGCTGATAAATCGAAACAAGTTAGTTTGTTGTTTAATAAGTGAGATTTGATGAAACATAAATAATTTTTAGTTATTAACACGGCTGCACAATGTCATACTTCAACGAGAGGAACCGAGCACTTCTATCGATTTGAAATTAAGTCAACTCGCTGATGAATTGCAAAGGGTTATTCAAAATCATCTTCAAGTAACTGAGAGAAACTTAATATTTAAATAATTAGAGAATAATAGTTTTAAAATTTTGCTTTAGGGTTCAGTGAACTGCATGATCAAGTGTGCAGAGGATCAGTGCCCTAGTATTTTAGGAAACACTGTATTTATGAGATTTCGTTTAGCAAATTATTATAATAAAATTTTTTGTATAACTTGTTTAGAAATTATGTCAAGATCTTCAAAAATCATGTCAAGAAAAAAGCTGTTTTCCTATCACAACTGTTCAGCAAAGCGTTGTGGAACAAGCGGGCACTGATATTCTTAATAAAGTCAAGTGTGTATTTTTTCGTAAAAATACGTATTCTTAGTTAATCGATAATTTATCAATGCAGTGAATTAAACTTGGTAGTCGCATCACATTTGTCAGATAGGATTGCGGATGAAGTTATTGAAAGTCTATCCAAAAATTATAGGACTCTTGTACGGCATTTTTCATGCAAATTTGTTTTTAAAATTTAAATTTTTTATTTTTGAACTGTTTAGATGGAATTGAATCAAAGACATAATTCAATATCGAGCGTTAGTCTCAGGAAAGATAGTTCCGACAGTACAGAAAAACTCGATTCTCCCGAAGTAAGGTTTTTAAAAACGTATGAAAATTAGTTAATTATTATTTTATTTATTAGTTGACACTTCAGTTAACGAATAAAAGGAGAAGTGTTCAAACGCGTAAATTAAGACCACAGTCTATCGTCGGTAAGTTGAAACAATTTAATAAGCGTTTTCATTTTGATTTTTTAAAATTTTTACCAATTAGATCCGTCAGACAGTTTAAATTTAGAAAGTGTGTCTAGTTACATAATTGGGGTTATTAAAGGTTTGTTTTAGTTTTATTTGTTCTTGGAGTATGATTTTTTAAAAAAAAATTTATTTTTATTTAAGAAACACCCGAAGATTCTTCTCCACAACGTTTAAGTCATTTGAGTAAAGCCAGGCCGCGAAGACAAAAAACTCACGCTGCTACAAAAGCCAATATTCGAACAGATGCGATTGTAGAGGATGAAAATAATTTAGGATTAGATATATTTTTTCAAAAATCAGAACCAAACACTCCAATCATATCGCCTTTATCATCTACTGACAAATCGACTGAATTTGCAAAAAAATCGGACAAAGCTGTAAAATCGGACAAATCATCTATTGAAAAGAAAGCTCAAAAAGAAAAAAGTACTGAACCAGAAAAAAAGGAGAAAGGGTAAAAACACTTTAACTTTAAAGTAAAGTTAATAACAAAATTTTTATTTTAGTGGTAGATTAGTCCAAGAACTCAGTAACATGTTTAGTAGACGTTCCGATCGGTTATCGAAATCCAAAAGCATAGAAACAATGGAGAAAAGTAAAGATACGGAAACTCCTGCAACTGAAGTACAAGATATAAATGGTTGGTTCGTTAATTCTTTTGTATTTCACATTTTATAATTAAAATATACTTTTGACTGATGGAAATAGAAAAAGACACTTTATCGACTTCCGAAACTAATTTACGACGATCAATGATTCCAAAGGTTGGAGTCGGGAACAATATTTTGGCAGAAATGAAAGCACTTCAAGAAAAACGATTTTCTCAAGTGAAGGAACTAGAAAAGACGGAGACTCCAAATAAAAATTGCTCCAACGATACAACGAAGGAGGAAAAAGGAAATGAAATAGCTGCGAAACAAAGTTTTCAAAGACCAATGAGCAGTCCTAATGAAGTGTCCGGTAGTGAAATTACATTACTAAGTAATCTACATTATTTACATGTATTTTTCAATGTAGGAAACACTCAGAAGAATCCAGAAATGGGAAAATTGAGTCCGGGCGCAAAACGAATGTCATTTGGTAAGTCAAAACCACCTCCAATTGCTCCTAAGCCGAGACCAAGATCAATGATTAGTCCAGATATGAGAAAATCTGGTAAGAAAAAGGGTATTTATACGTAAATATTGGAAAAATTTTATTTTTTGTTTGATTTAAGGTGAATTCTCGCCAACAAGCGACAATTCAAGTTACGACGATTCCATTAGTACGACACCTGACAATAGCGAACGTTGCGAAGACAGTGTCGATAGTGGATTGGTTCGTTTAAGCGATTCGCCAACTCAAGCAGTACTCGATTTGGGAGCAAAAAATATTGACGTCATCGAAGCAAGTAAACGAAAAGCAGCTTCTTTACCTCGCACTTCTTCCTCAGACATGGTGGTTGGTAAGTTGCAGTTATTAAATAAAAAAAATATAAATTTTACTTATTTCATATTAAATTACAGAATCCCACACGAGGGCTCGTTCTCTATCTCAAAAAGAACTCGTTGGGAATGACGCTGCGAATGAATCTTTGGAAGTGAATAACGAAATTAAAATGGATTCTGGTTTCCATGTAGACGATGTTGTAGATGTGTAATTTAAGATCGGAACCATGAACTTGTTTGATGGCTTAAATAGTTTTTATAATTTTACTTTAAACGCTTAAATTCTTGCTTTGTAAATATTTGAAACAAATAATTGATTATCTGAAATGAACTTTTCCTATGTGTCAAATGTTAAAAATTATATTTAGACACTTTTTATCGATTGTGTTTACTACGAACTTTAGTTTTACACAGGTTTTTGTTTTGCTGAAGCTCTAGTAACTGATCGCACAATTTCATTATTAATATTTAAATGAAAATGTTGAATATTTAATGTTAGTTTAAGTTTTAAGTAAATTTTTTTTTCGGAAAAAGACTTCAATTTAAATGTTGGTGTTAAAAAGTTGTAGAAAGTAACAGTGCCTTGAGAACGTGTGCAATAAAGAAAAGGAATGTTATTCTGCGACGTTATTAACGAGATGGAAGGTATTTGTGATACGGTGCTGTTGTATGATATAAATGTAACCGATCAATTATTTGAGAGAGATGTATTCTCTTACTATTTAAATAATTTTTATTATGGTATACTGAATATTTTTCAATTTTATTAAATTTTTTTTTGGAATCTTCGAAATGTTTCTTTACTCATTCGTAGTGAAAACTACATTTGAACTGCTTGAAATATACGATACATTAATTTTATCCAGTCTTAATACGTCACTAAAACCTCGACTTATTAAATTTCTTGTTAATTAAAAATTTCAATTTAATATCGTATCACTGTCATTTTAAGGATGATTTCCACATCACGGGTTAAGCACTTATCGACGTTATATCTCGGTATTTTAATAAATATCATACAAAATGAAGTCCAGAATAGATGATGATCCAAGTCACCTATAAATATAAATTTTTAATTTATTTTTATTTCTAGTGATTTTAGTAAACAAATTATCACCAGGAAGCCTGCGAATGATGTCATAAATCCTTCTTTCGTTAATTCCCACGTTCCACCGTATTCTTCTTCGTCTATTTGTTGGAAACTAGCAAAGTATACGTACAGGATTCCAGCATTAAAAAGGCAAAATCTAAATAAATAAATAAAAATTGACTTAATAGTAGCTGAATTAATTTATGCATGTATATCAACTTACAAAGCAATTCCTAAAAATCCTTTCAGAGGTATAATTCCCCATAATATCCCTAATACAATACCGATGAGTTGTCGAGACCAGTAAATAACATCCAAAAACTCATCCTGAATTTAACAGAAAATTATTTTTCCAAGTTCATCTAACATTTGAAATAAAAAATACTTTATCGGGCCATTGCGAAGACGATTTAAACGTTCGTAGCCACACGGATGGAATGTTATTCTTGTTTAAATTGCTTTCGTTCTTATGTTTCTTATTTGTGGCAGTCACCGCCATCTTGAAAAGTTCAAATACACGTTTTGATGAGTCGGATGGAGGCTACTTGTCTCTTGACCAATCAAATGGGAGATTGAAGCGTGATCAACTGACAACGTCATCGCATAACATAAGCAAAGAGCACTGAAAGGCGTGCGAAAGTCCGGTCCGAGTTGGGATGGATGTTATGCCGTTTGACTTGTCTCACAACAACAATCAAACACTATGAGTACCAACAAACAATTTACTCGGAACGGTTATGTTAATGGATACAGTAAAATGGCAGTGAGATCCACCTGCGACGATACATCAACCGAATCCAATTACTTTGCCAAAATAGTTCGGGTAAGTTTTATAGCAATAACAGGTATCCGTTATTAGTACGAATGGCACGCAGGTGCACCATAATCGCATCAGCTAACACAATTAAATAACAGATATATTTATATTACACCATTTAACTCTTTTAAATACTAGTTAAAACTAGTTATTTTATTTATAAATTATTTTCTAAAATAATTTCAAAAATTTAAAAATTACTCATTTACAGACATCAACATTTAAAATATTTAGGTTGAGAAATGTGTAATAATTCCATTGCAATGATGATATCAAAAATCAGATTCCCTCATTCCTTTATCATTTACTATTAATAAGTTTAATTCCAGTTGCTCTCCAATTACTTTTGCTGCAGTTTCCCTTCGGAAACTTTTTCAAGCAGCGTCATCTTTATCAACTATTTTTCTTTTCAACTTTTTATCCCCTCTTTTTTCAAAAACAAATTCTTATCTTTGACGATTACCAGCAACCGAGAGGTCATCGTCTCTTTCACCAATTCCTCAGACCTCGCGAATTTATTTTTTTTACGTACTTAACCTTTTATTCCAACTTTGAATTTGCACATTAATGTAAACGTGCGAAATAAAATCTTTTCATCTACACATTTGCAATTTCCGACTAAAATATGTTACACAACACAATAATAATAGTAGAGCGAATCTTTTCCTGTGTCCCTGCACTACATTTTTAAAAATATGAATTATAGTAACTTCCTTCACTCAACCAGCGATCAAAAGGTGTGATATCAAAGCGTACCGTGCGATATGAATCACTGCCGATACTCGTAACAAGTCTAGAATTTAGTTAATTTGAAAACAAATAATAATAATAATTTCACGCCCTTGACATTGACTTTATATAAGAAAATAATTATTAAAGACTCGTCGTCTCTTCCAGCTTAGGTTTTTTTACCTTGACCTTGGGCACGTGTTCAGATGGAGTGAAGGACAACCTGTTTAGTTAAATTGTAAACATTTGAAGATGAAAATTTAGATTGTAATCGATAATTTTTACGATTTTTTTCATTCTCTATGTAACATCTGCTTCAGGTGTTTGTATGGTGAATGACTCGAGTGTGGGTCAGTGGATTCATTTAGTATTGTAATTTATTTTCAAGGGGATTAATATTAATTCCTTTATCGATCAGAATTCGAGTGTTAAATTGCTTTGCTGAACTTGATCCGTTGAATTGTGAGGTTTGCAACGAAAGAAACTCACGTTTTTCTTGAATGAGGTCGTGACTTGTGTTCGTAAAATATTTAACAAGGGCAAGGTCAACATCGAGAAAATTGACCTTTAATCGGTAAATTTTTTCCCTCTCGTTTCTTATTGCGCTAATAAAGCAATAAAAATGTTTCGAGGAAGTTATTAATACCTCGATTTTATATTTTTTTCGTTGTTAATCTGCGATTTGTAATTAGTTTCTTGACTAGTTGTTCGGTTGAAGGAATATGAGATGGCTAAGACGGTCAACCATGTCGGGAACAAATGCAGGAAGGATTTAGGAGATAAAATTGTTTTTTTTTTAATCCATGAATTTAATCGAGATAAAAGATGAGTCAATACTATCGTAAATGGTATTGATAAGCGGGACATTTACATCGAAATGCGATAAAAATCAATGCAAATAAAAACGATGCGCAGCTAATGTGTGTCACAATTGATTGCATAAGGTTGGGATGGGGAAAATGAACAGGTGAGCAACCTTAAGCCAAAAGACATCGCAATTTTTTCCCACAAAACGGTCGTTGTTCCGGTTTTCTTCTTTACCTCCAATAAAAAAAAATTACGAAAAAAAATGCCACGAGCTTAGAATTCTAAAAGGACAACGACGTTCTGACTATAAAACGACGGGAAACGACCGGCGAACCATCATCATTCCCATGATCATAACGATTATATTTATCAAAATTGACCTTAAATTCGTGCATAAATTTTTTACCGGTTAAAACCAAGCATAAAATAAAATAATAATTTTATTTTTTAACAGGTTTTTACATTTAATCGTTCCAACCGTTAATAAACAATAATTAAATAGAAAAACTTTAGTAGCAATGCACATGGTTTTAGTTCAGTGACCTTTACTTGTGCTTTAATCAAATGTACTTTTGGTATCGTACCTGGTACTATTGGGTAAAGTATATTGCACGTTTATTACGTCTGTCATATTACGTGGTTGCTATGCGACCATATCAATCAATTGACAAAATGGAGTGGACTCGCCACTCGAGATTAGGATTTTTTAAGGTGATTTGATAATAAATAAAATTATTTGTCACCTATTCGATTGTGTGGTGCAGCCGGTTGGCATATGACGTGGGAAGCCACCCACCTGCTCCGAGTTGGCTCTGATCCCACATTTTCCTAAGCTCAATCATTTTTCTCCGGGGATATTAGTTCGTCACATTCGAACGAGAAAGTTGAAATGATTTGATTATGAACAACAAAAGTGATCATAGTGCGCGGGTGACATGCTCAAATGGGTAGTGACTTATAGGAACCCTCAAAAGGTAAATCAATTTTATAATATTTCATATGAAAATTCTTCTTTTGGGCTGGGTTAATGCAATCACAATGTGTTTCCTAATTTGGATAATTCAAATAGGAAATTATTTTTTAACATGAATTGCTTGTTATTAAAGTTTGTATTTTAGATACATTGAATTTGTATATATATATTGACTTTATTTATTTATTTTGTAGGGTTGTGACCCTCGCGCGCAAACATGTCGAGGAAAATTGCAGTCGAGGAGATCAAAGCTGAACCAGGAAATCAACAAAGAAATAATGCTAAGGAATGGGGCTGAAAATTTATTCAAGTGAGCAAATTGTAAATTTTTTCTCGCAGAAGCAATTTTTTTTCTCCACGTTTGACGCGAACATTCGCTTCAGCCGTGCATGACGACTTAATTGATACCCGTAGATTAATGTGGTATTCAAGGTATTCCATTTTCTCCGTGTTTTGACCTACTTTTCAACAGAGTTATGATCTAAATTTTACACTATTTCAAGGCCTTCGGTTATTGATAAGATATAATGGGGCCAATTATATTAATACGGGTTGATTTATTCGATTGAAAAAATTATCTTTAAGAAATGGGAATGAACATATGAAGTGTGTTTGTTTAGTTCGAAGCTGTTACACGTTTGGTGCCAGGCCTTTTCAATAGTTAAACAGGTGCTTGCACAATAAACCCGATGACTGACTCATCCTTCCTTTTGAACTCGACGTTTCAAGTGCAATTTTATAAAAAATAAAGTTAATGATTTCCTAAAATAATCTAAATTTTTTTTATTATTATTTAAAAAAGTAGGTAAATTGCTTTTCCCATTTGCA
Source organism: Henia vesuviana (assembly GCA_034696185.1). Lineage (NCBI taxonomy): Eukaryota > Metazoa > Arthropoda > Chilopoda > Geophilomorpha > Dignathodontidae > Henia > Henia vesuviana. The sequence continues at coordinate 12,212 of JAQFZU010000096.1, forward strand.
TTGTGTTTAATTGCATGCGACGGTATAAAATTATTTATTTTTAAATTTATTTTTAATGCCGTAAATACTGGAGAAAATGTTTTATTGTGTATTGTTGTTACAAAATTAAATTTTGAGGTACATATTTTAGTTTTAAAAAAATATTAAAAGGAGTTGGGAAAAGAGACGGAAATGATGATCATGTCCAGCGTACCTTAAATCCTTCTTCCGCTCTTCCTTCCTGGCCTTTTTTGTTGTTTTGCGGATTTAAATTTATAAATTTATATCAGTATTCATTTTAATTTTTTTTTATTTTTGTAAACAAGAGCTGCGAGCAACAAGAAGCTTCGGGAAAAAGTGGCATTGGAATTGAGTTTTTTCAATTCCAATTTACAACTACTCAAAGAACAGTTAGCGGAATTGAATAGTTCAGTCGATGTTTATCAGAATAGAAGGTAAGTAAAAACTAAATTACATTTAATTAGCTTTGGAACTTGTTGACCCCCAATTGTATTTGACCTTTCACAGTGCCAATTTGTGCATTCCAATGATTCCCTTGGGTCTAAAAGAGACAAAAGACGTCGATTTCCAGGAAAGCTTTAAAGTAACTATCGATTTAATTGGACACGTTTATTGTTGCTGTGTTCAATTTTAAAGTCTTTGTTGCTTATTTTCTAGGATTTTATCCAAGACCATTATTACGAAAATGGCAATAAATATGACGATTCCATTCGAGATTTAAGAGACATTCGTCAGGTGCATTATTTTTATTGAATATTGAATGGAATAAATGAATTGCTGACCTATATTATATTCTCTTTCAAGGCGATGAGAACTCCAATGCGAGATCAATCGGGCATTAATCTTTTATTTGAATATTACAATCACTTGCATTATCTCGAAAGACGTTTTTTTTCGTCCGATAAAAGCTTGGGAATTTATTTTGAATGGTAAATAAAAATGTAGTAGTAATAGATAAAAATAATTTGTGTTAAAATATGTTTTAAATAAAGGTACGATTCTTTGACGGGAGTTCCGAGTTGCCAACGAACAGTTGCTTTTGAAAAAGCGAGTATTTTGTTTAATATTGCCGCATTGTATACACAAATCGGGGCTAGACAAGTAATTTATAAAATTTTACTTAAAATTCGAATTCAATAAAGAAATTTAATTTATTTTAATCTTTTAATGAAGGATCGCACAAAAAATTCCGGTATTGATGATTCTGTCGACAAATATTTACGAGCTGCTGGCATGTTCCGGTTTATTCAAGAACATTTCAGTCATGCACCCAGCATGGATCTAAGTGTTGAAACACTCGATATGCTTGTCAGCTTGATGTTGGCGCAGGCTAGAGAATGTTTGTTTGAAAAACTCTTACTTAATGGAAACGAAGAGAAAACGATAGAACAGTGTTTAGAGATAGCTCAAGAGTCAGCACAAGTAAATAATCATTCGATTTTGAATTAAATACAATCTAAACTAATATTTTTTTTAGGTTGCTGACATATACGACACTGTTCATAAATGTATTTCTTCTAATCCAGTGAAAGATTACGTGCCATTTTCGTGGATATCATTAGTGTTGGTCAAAGTTCAACATTACAAGGCACTGTCGCATTACTATGTTGCAATAGGATTACTCGATCACGTTGGTATGCCACACCGCGAAGGAAATTAATCAATGACTTGTAATTACTTTTTGTTTTACAGGGGAATTAAAAAAATCTATTTGTGATACACTGCAGTGCATTCAAATTTCAAACAACGGTAAAAGCGTGTTAATTGATTCTCAAGCACCTGAAATTGATGAAGAACAACGATTATTGGGTAAAGCTCATTTGAGAGAGGCATTACTTCTGCATGAAGAAAGTATCCGTGTACATCGAATTTGTCGTCAATTGAGGAAAGTGGATACATTATTAGATATGCTCAAAGTAGCTCATACCAGGTCTCTCAATAAGTATGCAGATATTGAAGAAGAAGATGACTTTCAAGAAGTATTGGATCCACCTTCTATTCAAGGTAAAGAATGTTTTTTTTATATTTTGATTGTGAATTTTAATTAACTCGTTAAACAGCGAGCACCAAATATCAACTTACGTTAATGCCACCAGACTTTTCACAACATAAAGTGAAAGATTTATTCCAGCAGCTGGTATATAATTATACACTTTTATTTTGGGACAGTATAATTGAAAATTTATTTTTAAATAGGGACCTTTAGCAATTTTTTCAGCTAAAAATCATTGGACACCACCACGGATTGTAAAATTACGAAAACGAGCAGACGAAAGTTTCGGTTTTAGCGTTCGTGGCGATTCACCCGTCATCATTGCTGGTGTTGATGGTGGAAGTTTAGCTGAGGTTAAAACATTAATTTTATAATAATTTAAATTTAATGATTTTTTTTAAAATAAATATTTGTGTAGGTTGGTGGTATGAAGGAAGGTGATTTTATCGTGGGAATCGGTGATATCGATGCTAAATCGTGTCATCACGACGAAGTAGTTAGTCTTATTAAAGAAGCGGGTTGCCAATTAACATTGACACTTGTTACACCAATTAACAGAAATTTTCTTAAAGTATGTTTTGAATGATTATTTCTATTTTAAGAAAACTTAACTTCATTTCTACGTTTTAGCCACGAAATCCATGCCACAGTCCTGTGTCATCCGCGAGCAGTTCAGGTGTGGGTTCGTTGTCTTGTCCGACCGAACAGAGCCCAACGAGTAGCATATGCAGTAATAAAAGTAAAGACAGTAATTGGAGACTGACTTGGAATCCATTTAAACGTAATGATTCTAAAGAAAAGATATCAATGGTGTACTCGTGCAATAGCTTAGGACGGCGATAAGCATGATTTAATGAAATGTATTTCATGTTGCAACGATAAATGACTGTGAAAATCAAAAGTGTACAAAGTTCCTCTTCATTACTGTGCCTTTGCTATGCTATTCACTGAATCTTCCTTACCTCTATAGTATTAGAGTTTTGAAGGAATGCCAGTAAGTGCCTATTAATTTCTGATTCTGGACAAACATTTTAATACACTGTAATTGTGCAACAACTGATTCTGAAGAAGGAACGTCATTCTATTTAGCATAAAAGACATTGATAGATTTTGATTGTTCTTTCTGATTGTATAAAATAATCAGTAAAAATATGATTTGTACTATATTTACGAATTTTTAACAACAGTGCTATAGTTTTGAATTAAATACTTTTATTACCAAATGCAGTTTGCGTGATTTAATTTTGTATTAATTCAGGACCATCGACGCTGATAAAGATAATTAGTCCAAGTTCCAGTTTTTACTGGCGGCTCCGAATTTCCAAATGGCGATTGTTGGTCAGTTAAATCAATCGTAATGGATAGTGGACTTTTATGTCCAAAATATGATGGACTGTATTCGTGGTCTGGAAATTTTCTGCAAAAGATATAATTTTTTTATATTAAAATTCAGAATATCAAATTTCATTTACCTATGGGAAACCTTAGTGCTACTTTGGTATAAATAGCTGTGGCGATTATCTTTTTCTTTTTCAAATCTTTTTCTATTTAATAAAAAAATTTATAATTATGAAAAATTATAAATAAAATGTTACAGTAAACTTAACGATCTATTGCTCGAAGTACCAGTCAAGACGTAATCAATTAATTCTTGATCAGGTTCGACCCATTCTCCAGGATAAATCGATTTTCTGCAATATACCATTTACTTGTGCTATATTCTTTAAAGATAATTTTTTTTTTTTTACTTGCAAATTTGTTTTTTAAGAACTTGTCTTTTGGCATCTGGGAGTGTATCTGGAACACTTTTGCATGGTTCTCTCGTTTGATTTCTATCCCATTCCGAATGAAGCACTTGTTGCCAAAGTTCGGTGTTTGAGCCATATCGCGGTGATCGTAAACTAAATAATTCTTGTTTTAATTTGGGATCTATCGGTTGATCTATACTCATCTATTTTACAAATCGAAACATTGAAAATTCGATAAAATTTGTCAATTTTAAGTGTTACTTACTTTTTGACTTCTTCGAGATGTCGGAGGGTAATGATTACGCGAAGTCGTTTGATATAAATAGCAATTGATCATGTCCAAATCAGCTTTATATTTGGGTAATGACATTATGACATTATCACCTGTCACATCGGAAGTTTCGGTGGTCTTTGCTAGTATATTTAATTTATTAAAGGCAACATCTTTGGTTCGGATTTATTTTAACTTGGATAAATGGATTAATTAAATATTACAGGAGTAAAGACTAGAACTCTCTTAACTATCAGTCAACAAATTAATATATTTATTACGTATAAAATCAAGTTCCTGCATCAACACTTATTTACTTTTATTGTCTTTGGTAATTCTCAATTCCTCTTCTGCGCGTAACCAATTTCGTAATGAACTTAAAAGATTGACAAAAAAATTAAGCATTCATTAAATTAAATAAAGTAATATTAGTTACTCTTGAATCTGCCCTAATCTTTTTGATCTCATATTATCCTCTTGGAGCCAGGAAGCTCCTCGCTGCTCTGTTTCAAAATAAGCAGCTTTGGTTTCTGCAAATCGAAAGGGTAAACGAACATGTTCAATTACAACTGCCATTTTATGTATGTAATTTTTTTTTAAATATTTAAATAAATTTTGATTTTATCGAGCTTCAATGACTGCCATTGTTATTTTATAATAATGCTTTTTGATATGCCGACAATAAATAAAATTGCAAGCCAATCGTATTTTTAATTTTATTTTTATCCGATATGGCAATTCAGATAATAAAAGTGAAATTACAATCTACATTGAAATTTTGTGCGCTTATATTAAGCGCCGGTATTGCATTTTCTACAATTAGAAATTCTGTTTTTCCCATTTTCCCTTTTGTCGGTATTCTCTTTGGCATCTTCTCGTCGACGGCCAAATCCTAACAACGATTGAATATGATCAATTAATTCAGCAAGTAATATAATAACACCCGTATATATCAAGAAAATAAATAACACTGGGAGAAGCAATATGAATAAGATAAATCCTGGATCGAAAAGAAATAGCAATATAATTGCGAAACATAACGATCCGCAACCCGATGCCACTTGACGTCCCAAAGATGCAGCGACCGGCACTGTCAAAACAGTCGATTACAACTTTATTTCAACTTGAGAATAAATTTAACTGACTTGTAATAACTTGATAATTGTATCCTTTACTAAAATAAAGGCATCAGTTGTAATCAAAACCGTTTTGATAAATTTGATTTTATTCCATATCAAAGATTTTGATTTTCTAGCATATCAGTTTTTTCATGGAATTCTTACTGCAACAAAACGTAAACAAAATCAATCTTTCGTGCAATTTCAGTGAAGATATACATAAATATTTGCATTAGAATTAAAAAGTATAGTAAAATTTCTTATTCCACTTCGTAAGATTTTGTATTAATAAACTTACCTAAAATGTGGAGCTGGTCATTCTATCATTTCAATTGAAATGAAACGAAATTTTCTTTTTCATTTTGCAGCTAATTGTACGACACGTCTTGTTTTAAGACTGATTGTTGTTAACTTACAATTGAGTTACAATTACTCGACGAAAAATGCAAACAATATATTACGTATGATACATTATTCACGTATGTACTTCCGATGTAAGACATTATACAAAGCCAGTAATATTTGAATTGGGTAATGTAAGTGACCACTAGAGATATATTTAGAAAAAAATTGACACGTTAATATTAACAGTATCTATAAAATAAAATCACAATGCATATTTAAATAAAATTAGATTTATTATTTTAATAGAATCATCACAAAACTAAAAATGTATTCTGCTTCAACAACTTTACTATCGATTTTTAAATATTATAAATTGCATTAGAAAAAAACTCCTAAACAAGAAAAACTTGTTAAAATTGTCCAAGTCTATTTTAAAATAAAAATACGAAAAAATAAGTACACAATCGTAATTCCTTTTAGTTTATCAATGCTTCAAATTTATTACAAATATCAACAGCAATTTCAAAATTATTACCATTTTCAACATTTTCTAAACTTTCTGAACTTTCGTCTGTATCTGGCACTTCTTTCTTTGTTGATAAATCGGTTTTACATTTTTTCTTTTGTCGTTTCTTAGTACTACGATATGATTTTTGAATCGTCACATTTGTTGGTAGCGATGCGAGTATTAAATTCATAATGTGATTGAACACATCAACTGCGGCTGAATGATCATTTAATACTTCTCTAACATAACCTAACGGGTCTGCCCGAGATTGCAGTGCCACACTTGTATGATATAGAAAAGTACCATTGTAAAGCTTAGAAATCGATACGGAAGTAAATGGAAAGTTAAGCAGTCTATTCAAATTAAATGCATACAGACAACATGTCTGTAACTGCGAAAAATTATGTACGACCGCAACATTAAAGTGCCTTATACGCGTAAATTCGGACGAATTACGAAATTTATTTAATTTCGATGCAATTGTTTTAAATTCATTAATTGAAACCTTTTCAAAAACTTCATCTAATTTAGCATTAAAAGTACTAAAACTTTTCTTAAATTTGGCTTTTACATCAAAAGTCGATAAATATAATATACATAATACAACTGAATATAATTCGCACTCAACTACTCGAGGTTCAGCTTTGATGATCCAATATCTAATAATTAACAAAATAAAACGCAAACCAGAAGGACACGTTGGAAACACAGTGTCATCAGCTTCGAGTACTTCCAACAATAACATCCTGGCTTTATGGGAATCAATGTCTGGCAATAATGGCAATGAACCAAAAGTTGAAAGTTTGTCGATTGCTTTAGTTGTCACATTTTGTAGGCCACAGTTAAGTCTATCGTATTCTTTGACGCACAGCTCATCGACCCTTTTTTTACAAAAATTTTGTTTTATCCGATACAATAGTCCATAAATAACACACCTGATTGGACGAGAGATTGCGTACGAACTTGGCAAATCTTGATTCTCGGTTTGTGCCAATAACGATATTCGTCGGTGAATAATGGCATTAAGCATGAAAGGTGATAAAATTCCTTCGTTAAATTTATCAACAAACCATTTCGGCATTGCAATATCATCTTCATTTTCTTCGTTCTTTTTGTCATCGATTGATTTCTTATCACTTTGACTTGGATCCTTAGTTAGCACACGTAGAACCTTCGATGATTCAATTTGAGAATAACCAACAACACTTTCTTCGATTACATCCTTTAAATGATGTCGTTTTTCTTTTTTGAAAAAATTCAATATCTGTAAAAATATTTTCTTTATAATTCCATTATTAATGATAAATAGATTATTTATTACTTGATTTATTGCTTCTTCTCGCGTTCTAGTTTGCAGCCAAGTCAATAAACCAATGATTTTCTGATGCCTCATTCCAAAATTGTACTTCGTTAATTTAAGATGTCTGATATTTAATTGGGCAAAGAAATGGGAGAACAATGAAGTCGATACAAAATCGTTGCCCAATAAAGTACCAAACAATGGTAAAACAGTTCGATCGAGTGTATCGAATTGTTCTAAAAAATTATCCACATAATAAATTTTACAATCTAAGAATTTGTAATGTATTGATTCTTCAGTTATTTGCTTCAGGTGCATATCTATCAAATTTAAAGGAATAAATCCACATTTTACGTCAAATATGTAAAAATCACTATCCAAACTTAAAACTGGGCACTGATAATGGTTTGCAATTGCTGCTATTTGAGGATCCGCTTCAAAATCAGATTGAACATAAGGAATTTTTATGTCGCTTAGGACATCCTGAAAAACATCCATTGCTAGGATAGGCAAAATTCTATTTCGATCGCCACTTTTTGCATGTTTTCCTCGAGATAAATGCTTGGCAATGACTTGTCGTTCTTCCGCTCTTTTCAACGAAGTGTTTAATTTCCGTTCATTATAAGCGCCGTCGAAAATGATTATAGGTTTAATACCACATTTTGCGTAGATCTTAAAATATTCTTTGATGCGTCGACCAAATTTATCGTAATCGCCGCCGAAGAAAGACGACACGCTGCTATCGTGATATAAAGCGTGGCATAGATTGTTACCATCTATAACGACTTGGGTATCGTGAAGACGGTACGGTGCTAATAGTCCTGGAAAACCATCCAGAAAAGATGTCAAACTCATTATACCCATCGTTTGCTTTGTTTTTCTGTGCCTTGTTATAAACGGGTGAAGTTATGTTTTCCCATAGACTCAGACGGTAACTTGTTGCTCGGGCCATACATCACAGTCAGAGGCGGATATAGTGCTAATGCAAGATATGTGCTTTGCCTTGATATAATTTGCAACCGTTCGATGTTTATTGCGAATTGGAATCTGAAGGTGGTGGTCGGGCGGTTTTTCATCCATTAGCCATTTACTGACAGTGATTTCACTTTATCGTTTTGATACGCCAGGTTGACTAGTAAAAACGTCATATCCTGGAAAAAATAATCGAGTGTTAGATACAGAAAATGGCGGAATTGTTATTAGATTCTGATATTCGGGTGTGGGTTTTCTTACCAATAGTAGTAATCACTTTCCTCGTTGGTATAATTCGGCATTATGTTTCTGTTCTGTTAACAACGCAGAAAAAAGTTGAATTGCAACAAGTGCAAGATAGGTAATATTGTGACTGAAATAAATTTATAATTTGAACAAGTCATTAGGCACTTTTATATTTATTTATTAATTTCACTACTTTTATTGTTATTAGCCAAGCCCTCATTCGCAGTAGATATTTACGAGAAAACGGGAAATTTTTACCGAAACAAGCTTATGCTATGAGAAAAATCTTTTTCAATAACGAGGAAACAGGATTTTTTAAAGTCCAAAAGCGACCACCTGTCATTCAGAATCCAATGACTGGTGAGTTAATTTAACTAATTTTAACTAAGTGTATTTTTATTAATTGCTTTATCAATATTTTGTTTGTAAATAAAGACCCTCACATGATGATGGAAATGTTAAAAGGAAATGTGACTAATGTTTTACCAATGATTTTGATTGGTGGTTGGATCAATTGGACTTTCTCCGGATTCGTTACAAGTAAATAAAATACTTTTTTCACCACAATTTATTTGTGAAAATTATTTTTTTTAAAGCCAAAGTTCCATTTCCACTAACTTTGAGATTCAAACCAATGCTTCAGAGAGGTGTGGAACTTATTTCGCTAGATGCATCTTGGTGAGCAATTTAGAATATTGTGAATTAAAACAATTGTTAAGTTTTTATTTTTATGCTATTTTAGGGTTAGTTCTGCATCTTGGTATTTTTTGAATGTTTTTGGCTTACGAAGTATTTACACTTTGGTTTTGGGTGAAAATAATGGTAAGATAGTATTCTCGTTTTAACTAAATTACAATTTCATAAGTACAAATTGGCAAAATATTTATTCGAGATTATACGTTTATTTTATCCGCAGCTGCTGACCAAACTAAAGTGATGCAAGATCAAATGTCTGGTGCAGCCCTTTCAATGCCACCGGATCCAAAACAAGCTTTTAAGGCCGAATGGGAAGCCTTGGAGATTAACGAACATCATTGGGCTTTGAAAAATATAGAAAATGAATTAACGGGTACTTCGTTAAGATTTACGGATAATATGTATCATCAAAACAAACAAGATTAAAGAACAAAATCTAAATAGGTAAATGAAAAATGTTTTTGTTCATACGACTCTATAACCGCTTCTAATTTATTGTATTAATTTAATAATGGAAAATACATTTTAATTCATTTCATAGTCAAACAAAATAAGTTGGTCGTATTTTCATTTCGGTGCGTTTTAAAAAATTTTCATATCCACCAAACGAACTCCAGCTAACGAACTTAACAAATGCACTTTTGTTCTGTTTATTATTCACATTTGGTCTCTTTGTAGCATATAATCCGTTTAAATTAGCTTGATAGCAGGTGGAATACCACCAACCTCCTTTACGATTGCTAGTGCAATGTGTTGGGTTGCCATTTCCTCTTGCGTAGAAATCTTGACCGCGATGAATTCTTAAAGAATCGCCTTAAAATGTAATAAAAGAATTACCATCAAGATAAAACTAGGTTTAATACACATACCAGCATTTCCAGTATAATTTCCCAGTAGTGACATTCTGTAATTGTGTTTTTCATCCGCGATTCGGAAATCGTCGTATTCTGCCCATTTTATTTCGTCATCGAAATTTTCTACTTCAATTCGTAATGACATATGATCTTGATTGGTTAAAGCGAAAAGTCGATCATTACCTAATTAGGCAACATTTATTTAGTTATTAGTTTTGCATTATTTCTATTTTTAATATCACCGAGCCAGAATTGAGATGATAGACTTCCAAATCCATTTTTGTAGGCAGTCCAGTTACGGGAAAAGTAATCCGAGTGATCGCCGTAATTGCCTCGTCTTTGAAAAACCGTCCATCCACCTCCTTCGGATTCCAAATCGCAATAAACATCGAACGGTTGCAAATTAAACCACGGCCGAACACATATTTTGTAAACGCCATTTCTTCTTTGCCCTGCAGTTTTGAACTTTTTTGTAATTTTTAAATGTAATTAATACAATTTTTTACCTTTGCTTTGAATCTCAGCACAGCTACTTGGGCAATCAGTTGTTTGTGGACAATCTTTCTCGTTCTCGCAGCCAACGAATCCAGTGACTAAGAATTAGATTTTAGTTTGAAAGGAAATAATTAAATAGTAATTTCTTACAAGACAATTCATTTAGATAACTGATGCAGGCCCGTAAAGATCCTTCCGCGTTATCTAAAAAACAATTTCTTTCGGGATTGGCGAGCCAAATGCTATATGCAAAACTGTAAATAAATAGTGTCTTCACCATTTTGCTTCTGCAGCAAACTCGTAATATTGGTCGCTTATATATGATAGATATTCATTAAGTTCAAATATGTGAAACGGACCACATCTCCATAAACTACTTTTATTTCCTTCTGATCTACAATATATAGCAATTACTGTAAGTATTTGCTAAAACTTTCGCTTTTCTTAAATTACTTCGATAAGAAAGATTTAATTTAATATATGAATTTTCATAAAATGTTAATTTTAAGCAATTAGGTAATGATATATAATTTTTAAATATGAGCGCAAATTTTTTGATCAAGATTTGATTATATTGTCAACATAAAATGCTATAGGTTAACATTAATTTGTATATCATTTCCTCCATATTACATATTGATATAATTGGAATGTTAAAAGATAAATATCACGTCTCATCACAATCGGAAGCTGGACAATATTTATGCTTTGCCTTGCTTTGCAAGGGTCATGCAGAGTAGCTATCCCTCATTATACAAGTGGCTTCATCTCATGAATTTCAGGATCAATGGTTGTCTAGGTAATTGGCATTTTAAAGAAACCAAACTCCTTTTAAGCTGTACTCATTTTATTCTATTTTAAGTAGTTACTTTTCGCTTGTTAAAACTATTTGATATGGACTGGATGCAAAACCTTATTTTTAGCAACTTGTTATCGAGGTTCGATATTGTTATCTAGTCAAATCGCTCGCAAAAGACATCGAATTTTAAACCATTTGGCTCATTTGACTACTATCCAAGATTTGTCGGTAAATTAAAATCTGTAGGATGGCAGATGGCTAGCACTAGAGCTTCGGAAGATTCTCACTATGTGCCACTACGGTAGATTTGCTGATACCTCACCTACCTCCACTCTCCTTCGAGCCTCCTCAACCTCATTTATACGCCTGATTCAGCCGCGTATATTTTCTGATATCATCACCTTTTCTTTGAGGGCAGTTGCAGGCGGGGTTGTTTGTGAATGTGTTACATTTAGAATGACATTGCAGATTGTGGAAATTGATTAAGGAATGACTTATTAGATAGCGTAAGACCTCAATTTGCCAAATTTTAAATAATTGAATTAACAATCTAGAATTTTATAATTAATTTTCAGTAAAACTGGAATTTATTGATTAACTAAAGAAATGGTTCACTCATCAGGAACGATCACTATTTTTCATTTCAACGACTGCTATAATATTGAGCCTCAAAAGCATGAACCTGTGGGAGGAGCTGCTCGATTTTGCACCGCCGTTAAAAGACTTTCTCATCTAAATCCTTTGATTCTTTTCAGTGGCGATATTTTGGCTCCATCATTAAGTAAGTGCTGACTCATTCTTTGTATTATACAATTCTAAGTTTGCTTGTTTAGTGAGCACGTTTACGCAAGGAGAACAAATGATACCAGTCCTCAATACAGTGAATGTCCATTGTGCTGTTTATGGCAATCATGACTTTGGTATTTCACATGTTTAGTTGGTTTTGAATTAAAATTCAATATTTTAATTTTTTTATGCAATAGATTTTGGAATTGATAACTTGTTGCATTTCGCTCGAGAAACCACATTTCCGTGGCTAATGAGCAATGTAATTGACAATGAAACAAAACAACCTCTTGCGGAAGGAAAAGTTTATCACATAATGGAATGGCAAGGGAAAAAAGTAAAATTATCGTAATTGCAATTTATTTAAATTTAATTGGACAATATAAATTCCAGTTGGGAATAATTGGTTTAGTTGAAATTGAATGGCTGGCAACTCTTGCCACAGTGGATCCATCAGAGGTGACTTACATCGATTTTGTAACTGAGGGAAGAAAATTGGCTAGGTTACTTAAAGATAAGGTAAAGAATTTTATTTTCCGATGACTTGATAAAACAATGTAATTAAATAATAAAACTAATTAATTATTTAATTGTGTAAATTGTCCAGGGAGTAGATTACGTAATTGCTCTTACTCACATGCGCACCCCAAATGACACGAGATTAGCGGAAAATGTAGATGAAATAGATTTAATTTTAGGTGGACACGATCATGTATATGAAGTAAAACAAGTAAGAAAATTTAATTTAATTTAATCTATATTTTTAATTTTTTTAAAAAATATTTAGATAAACGGAAAATACATAATCAAAAGTGGCACTGACTTCAGAAATTTTTCAGTTATCACTTTGAATTTCGATCACAACAAAGTTGATATTAATGTAGAAAACATTGCAGTTACATCTGATATTCCAGAAGATGCTGATCTCAAATCTAAGCTTGAGAAATACTCAGGTACGAGAATTGTTGAAAGCAAATCAGTTCATTGTTTAAAAGAAAACAAAAAATTGATTGAAATAATTTATTTCTGTAGCTTTAATCGATAGCAGAATGGATACAGTACTCGGTAGTTTTAGTGTCGATTTGGATGGCACATTTGAGAGCATTAGGAGAGGGGAAACCAATTTGGGCAATTTCATTTGTGACGTAATGCTAGCTTCAACTCACAGCGATTTGGCAATTTTAAATTCTGGAACATTACGATCTGATCGCATACACAGTAAAGGCAAATTTACTTTACGAGACCTTCACACCATTCTTCCCATAATGGATCCACTTGTAGTACTTAATGTTCCAGGTGACTAAAACAAATACGTTTTGTATATCCTGAATTATTTAAACTAATTAATATTAACTTAGGAAGAGACATTGTTGCAGTTTTGGAGAATGGAGTATCACAATACCCGAAATTAGAAGGCCGATTCCCTCAAGTAGCTGGAGTTACTTTTGGTTTTAACCCAAACAAACAGCCAGGAGAACGAATAGATCCTCGCTATATTAAAATTGGTGATGAATATCTTGATTTAGACCAAGTAAAAAATCATTTTATTACTTAGTGCAATACTAAGTACTAAATTATTCCTCATTAAAAATTTTCAGACTTACAGATTAGCTACTAAAAAATATTTACATATGGGGAAAGATGGTTATGAAGTTTTAAAAAATGCTGAAGTCGTGGTAAAAATTTTATTTTTTGTTCATTGTAAGTGAAATTTAATTCTACTTTTGGTTACAGTTGGATGAAGATTCGAGTCCAGAACTGAACATTGCCATTCAAAATCATTTTCAAGCAATTAAAGTTTTTAGTGGCTGTACTAAAACAAAAACAAAGCATCGTCAAAGTTTAGTGTGTTTGTCTAGAAGGTTTGCATAACTTTCAAATTACTTAATGCAACTAATAAGAAATTTTAATTTTCTTTCTTTATAGGCATAGTGTAGTCAAAATGATTGAAGGAAATATTTCGTCCAGTTCTGTGCGAAGTATGAGACGAGGTGCTAGTTTCGATGCAGCTGCAAAACGAAATTTATTTCAACGTCAGACTTCGGTCGACGACATTGAAAAAGAAACTTGCAAATTGGAGCCGAAAATAGAAGGCCGAATTTTTATTATGACTGACGAAGTAAGTGTTGATTTGTAATCAGTTTCATATCGCTGCGAAAGTTGCTATTTTTTAATTTTATGATTTTTATCAATTATTTTTATATTTTCATTTATATCTGCTATTGCGCTATTATTATTATTATTATTATTATTATTTTTTATCTTTATTTTATTTTTTATTTGCATGCATTTTTTTTATTTTATTATTTAAAGCCTGCAAGCAATGCCTCTTAAGACAACTCTTTATATAATTTGGATGATTTGTAAAACGATAAGTATGTGAGCTTTTTTGGTCTGGACATTTTATTTTTTTTTTTAAATTAAAAAATTTCGTTATTTTTTTTTCTAAGATTAAACAACAATTAGAACAAGAACGACTTCTGTATGAAACACTATCATTAAAACCAGACCCAATTGAAGAAGTAGAAGAAAATAATAGCTTTGACCAGACTTAATAATGAAGCAATCATAATAAACAGCACCTCATTAACCATATTTTTTTCAATTTCGAAATTCTAATTATTTTTCAGTTTTGTGCAGTTTTTTCACGAATTTCCATTCTAGTTGCATAACAACCTATTCAGGTCCACGTAAAAAATTAAAATTAATATTTATTTTGTTTATATTTAACATAAAAATTTATTTTTGTATAAAATGTTAAATTATTATAATTTATAACGTTTTATTTGAAACTGATAATCTAAATGAATAAACCTTAATTAGATTATACTAAATTATTTTGCTTTAGTAGAAATGTTTAGCACTAAAATAATAGTTCACACTTGTCGATTTATTAGATTCACGAAATCGCAAGAAAACGATCCAATCACAACGAATAATTTCAGTTTTGTTTATTGCTCACAATTCGTCAAGTGTGAATCCAACGTATGTACAAATCTTTATATTGACACAAGTTTGTTTTTAAGGGGAAATATTTAATGCAAGCAATAAATTGTAGAGAAATAAGTGCAGTTGTTTACATGAGTTGTCTTTGAATGTCATAAATCGACTTTAGACCCCATACTTAATGGTATGCTTTTCATTTCTGTCCTCATGCACAGAAATTCCCCACAAACACACATGAGAGTAACACACACAAATACCAATAACCACCAAGCAGTGGTCGAAGGAAACAATCCATTGAAACACCAACACCCGATCAAATGCAGTACGTGAACTGTCACAGCAAAGTCTAAGCACTGTTTAGTTCTGCCGACGACATACCATAATCCAAATGCACTAAATGATAGGAAATTAAATGATAAATACGTTTAAATTCATAAATTTACAAGATTACCATGTTAATGAGTTTAAAACGAAGGCAGCAACTATGACTCTTCCTCCGGTTTCTTTTATACGAAGATCCTATTAAACAAAATGGTAATGTAATTTTATAAAAGAACTTTTTGTTAAATTAAGTTTTTTACCTGATACCGAAATATTTGATTAAGTGATTGTGGTGAGCCTAACATCGAGTCAATTGAAGCAAGCCAGAATCCAAGACATGAGTAATAAATACATTGCATTGCCATAATTTGGCCGATTATTAAAATTGGATCCCAAACTGAATACCGAAAATAACCCGACATTTCCTACGAATATTTCTTACGATAATATAATCATGTCGTAGTAATAAAAAAATACCAAAATGGATAAACGAAGAACAAACTCTTCGTCGTGCGTTGTCTGTCCTTTAAACTAAGATGATTACGTCACCTGTGAAGCACAAATGCTAAATTGCGCAAATAAAGTTTAATTCTGTAGGGTGTTGAATTAATATTAATAGTAATATAAAATTAGTGAATTAAAATATATGTTTTAATTTAATAAATTGTTTTTAACAATGTTTAAAAGAATCTATTTAATTATTTTGGTTTCGAGAGTGCAAGTTCCATTTTCTCGCGAGTCGTAAAGTGAGTGCCCGCCTGGTTACCGACGACGAGCAAAAGTATGTAACTGATTGAGTGTGTTTATTTTGTTATCTTGCATTTTATTTTTTTAACTTTGGATTAAAAGCATACTACGGTTTGGTCATTGGAGAACATTTTTGTTCTTACAAATTAGTTGATGTTAGGTCATTTCGGTCATTGTAATTCTCGGAATCTAACTTTATCATATCCTTTATTTGTTTTTTTTTTTAGAATTAGAACATGGCTGGTAATTTGCTGCGAATGAGTTTAGTGGGCAAACATATTGCCGGTAAGAGCAATTGCTTACAAACAATGGCTTATCATACCAAAAGCAGAATAGGAAAACGAGAAATAGTTGGGTATGGAATGAACGGACAAGCAAGTTATATCGACCGAGCTGATTTCCCGATGCCAGCCATTAGGTATTTTCATTTACAACTTACATTAAAATTTATTTATTTATTCTACTATTTGATTTAAGATTTCGCGAAATCACTCCAGAATTAAATGCCGTTAAAGAGAAGGAAAAGGGAGATTGGAAGAGCCTTTCCCTTGAAGAAAAGAAAACTTGTAATTGAAACTACCTTTGCAGTGGTATTTAAAGATAAAAGTAATACTTTTTGTTAGTGTATCGAGCGAGCTTCTGCCAAACGTTTGCTGAAATAAACGCCCCTACTGGAGACTGGAAACTTATGGTTTCAGCAATATTTATTGCAGCATCATTGACTATTTGGTTCTACGTATGGATGAAAAAATATGGTAAGAATTTTAACAATCAAATATGTATTCTTTCTACGAATTTAGTTACTTTTATTGTAGTTTACGAACCTTTGCCACCGTCATTCAGTCCAGAGGCGCAGAAAGCACAGCTTCAAAGGATGCTTGATCTCCGCATTAATCCAATTGAAGGCCTTTCGTCAAAGTATGACTTTGAAAATGATCGTTGGAAATAATTGGTTGTACAGTTGTTTAAAAATGTAGTATTTAGCTTTCGTTCGAATTTTTCATTTTAATTTGTTTAAAGATGTTACATGATAGTATTAAACAAAAATCCATGTAATAATTAGATTACATTTTCAGCATTCTTAACCCAGTCTATAGTTAAATGTACAAAGCGAATGAAATAAATTTTCTGACTAGATACTACCTTAATTATATTTGGGTTCATTATCAAATTATAGGATTAAAAGATTATTATTTCTCAGGTAATTGTATGTCTTCGTATAATGGCATCGAATTTTTACACGTACTAATGTGGTCGAGTGTGTTTTGGAAATGTTTATTGATCTGTTCGGTTTCATCGTTGGCTTCTAATGATGGTAATTCCGTGTTAATTTTCGATATGAGCTGATTAAGTATTGGTACCGTGACCTGGAAGAAATTTTTAAATTATTTCGAATTTTAGTTAATTCCGTTGAAAAATATACTTCTTCATTTCCCCTTTCGTAAAAGTACATGTAGTGATTCAATAATTCGACAAACAGCTGCACTTGTACCGATGGATCCATGCATTGATTCGCAATACGAAGTCCTTTTTTTAAACAGTCAAATACTCTGCCAGCATCGCGAATCTTATTTAAATATAAAATAAATTCATTTGTTTATTGAAATCGATAAAATTTAAAAACACTACCTCGGTTCCGTCTTGTTTTCCCGACCAAAACAAATGCGCGCAATTAGCAACTCCTCTACATTGATCGGGTTTCTTGAGCAATTTCGAAGCTGCTAATGCGCATTGTGTACGCAATGGTTCGTGATTCTCTTTACTAAAACAATGCATTTGTTCAAAAGTAGCAACAATCAATGTTATTGCAGCTAGCTGAGCTTTACTGTCACTAATATCATCTTCGTAAAGTGAAAAGGCCTGCAAGTAATATAACATTGAAATAATGTTTTGACATTTTAATTAAGATCGTACTTGCGACATAAATTCGTACGCGATTGTTTCATAATTCTCGAAACCAATCTGCCCCGCAGCCAATGCGCCTTGAAGAAAGAGCCTTAGTGGTAGTTCAGCGAGCTCAGCTTTAATTAATGCCGAAATTGTTTGATGACAAAATTGGAAAATCTTTTGACATTTTCTCTCCCATTTCTCGTCCTTAGAACAATTTAAAAAACTGTATTAATTATCAAGATTTCACAACGGGTAAGTATTGAATACTTGTTCATTCTGTGCCTGGTATTGGAAAGCAAGTTTATATGCGTGGAATGCTATCGACGGTAATGTATACTTAATTCGTTTGTGGCCACCTTCTCCAAAATGTTTTCTTGCAGCATTCAAAAGCTGAATGTAAAGAAATAGATTGTTTAATATAAATTACACTTTCTGGCTATTTTATTGCTGATTAAATTACCAAGTATTGTTGGTCAGCTTCTTCAGCTTGGAATAGATTAATGAGTCTACCCATGAGTCCTTGCTCTTCTATAAAATCTTCAAGGTCTTCTTCATCACTCGGTTGATCAGGTTGATCTTGAACCAACGGTGCTACTACTGTTAGAATGCGATTTACCTAAAATATAATCAATTAATTTCATTTAGTAATTTAAAGTTTGAAAAATACTATACTTGATCGGGTGTGTTTATTATAGTCTCATTTTCTAACGCGTTGTTAATTAAGTAAGTACTCATAGACTTTCGACCTTTGTAATCGAAACAGTCGAGTAGAGGTCCAAAATACTCCAGTTTCAAAATGGTTAGCAAATCATTAGTGTTGTCTATTGGTATTTTAAGAAGTTTCATCAATTCTCTAACTACTGGAGTGTTGTATTCGAGTTTTTCAATGTGAAGTCTCTTGAATATTTCATTCGTTGATTGTAATACTTTGTCGACATAATCGATTCTATCGGGGTAACATTTGAGAGCCAAATTGATGAGTGAAACTTGCAACGCAACTATGTCCTCGACGGGCATTTCTTGCCTTGACTTCATAATAAAATGATATGAAAATCATGTAAAGACTACCGTGCTTTAAAATCTACATACCTGAATTATCTGAGCAACTTGGTCAGAAAAAATATCAAATAATTTGATTTCATTCGGAATTCCAACACCATCCTCTCGCTGCGAAAACATGGCCAATCTAAATAATGATTTACGAATCAATAAAAATTAATAAATTAATATATCAATTTTTTAAATTTCCACCTGTCAATCAGAGCAATGATAATGTTCTTAACATTGACATCCTGATGTAATTCAGCACATGCTTTTAGAAAATTATTTAGAGTTTGGAGATGAAATTCATCTGGAAACACCTAAAAGTTGACTCAAAATATTAAAAACCCAATTGTGAATTTCAGTTTCAATTTTAAAACTTACCTGAATAACACATTCCATGAGATATTCCTGAGCAATTGCATCCCTGCAACTAACGACTTGTTCCAGAAGCCCAGGTAATACACACTTTGACAAAAATATAAACAATTATAATTTTAACAGCTATTTTGATATGTTAAGGCCAAGCTTACTTTTTTATATTTTTCAACGTCTACACATTCCAGTTGACTCAGTCGAACAAGATTAGTACCCACTAAAATTCGTAATTCTTGGCGTTCTTTTTCTCGCTTGTCTTTCTCTCTAGAGTGGCCTTGGTGTTGCATTCGCACCCATAGTTTATTCATCTCGGCAAAATTCATAAGAATAAAATCAACCGAGTCTCGAACCCATCCTGAATCCTCCTTCTCTCTATAAAATGATCAATGAAATTAAATATAGTTAATATTTACTTTGAATTTTCAATTATCTTACTGTTGATTTTCTTCAATGTCGGGTAAGACGTCGCGCGTACATTGAAGTAAGTAGTTGCGCAAGAATAAACCTCTAAGTGGATGCTGTACTCCACGACACATTTCAACCAAGTCTTTTAGAATATCTTTTTTTGATGTTTCGTTTGCTTTGATGTAAACAAGACCGACGGTAATTAAGAGATACCTAAAACAAAAATTATTATTTTTAATCAAAATTTTCATAAGAAATGTTGCAGCTTACAGTCTTGGTATTATGTTTCCAGCATACTGAACAAGTTCGTATAAATCAGCCACTTTCCTGCCACTTGTAAACTCTTCAAGCAGATACGTTTCTAAATGTTGCAATTCATTAAATATCGCCATATCTAAAATAACACAAATTAAATTAAAACAAATAAATAACAGAAAATTTAATTATTGTTTTATAGTTAATTCTGAACATTAGAAGCACTAAATGTTCATTTGAACAATTAGCAAAAGTTCACTATTCATTGGGTTATAAATTAAAACTAAAATTCATTTCCGTCATTTTGATTTGATTGTCCATTCAATTTTCCCACTTACTTAATAACCCGTAAAATTTTCGTGCGATAATTTTCGTGCGATAATTTAAACAACTAGAAAAAATAAAAATAAATTTACACAGCTCGTAATAACTCTTCGGCGACAGCAAAGAAGTTCGTAATTCGCTTAGCATATTCGATGCATGCTTCAGACCATCCATTAATTTGGATTTATCCTTAAAAACTATTCATTAATCCAAAATTCATTAAAACTAATGACATCATACATACCAGACATCTTTTCATTTGAAATGCTTGAGCTTTAACAACACCTAAAGCTTCGTCAAGTAATTTCTCTTGTTCCTCTTGAGGAGATAGCTGTGGAGTTTGCGGCTAGAAGTGTATTGTACATTACTTTATAAGGTTCAAAAATATAATAAACTTTATACCATAATCATCAATTTGGCAGTTACAAAACTTATTAAGCAATTGCAACACCCTACCCTACAGTATTAGTAAACTGCGGACCTATGAACTTTTTGTGATAGAAGCGCCCTCAAACGAAGGTGGAAGTAACAGAATAATATTAGATTTTTAGCGCCAAGTTTGTTTGCTATCATCTCAGCCGTTTGTTGAATCTCATTCAGACTCAGAATGTCTAACAAAATGTTAAAGACCTTATCACAAAAGCTGGCACTTGGAGATTCAAAAACTGTTTGCAAAGCTGAAGAAATATTGCGGTTAATTGATATAAAAAATATTGCTATTCCTTTAAATGGAACTGCGAAATTGGTGGTTGCTTTGGACTTGGCCGCCACGAGTTTGAAGTTATCGATAGATAGGGTAAAAAGGATGATTTTTATTTCAATTTTAGTTGGTTGTAATATTACTTAATTTCAGGCTCAAGCAATTGGTCTAGCAGGTGTGGGTAAAAAAAATTATACAATGGGTCTTCAATTGTTAGAAAATGTTTTAAATTTATCCCAACGTTTATCTATCAGAGACATTTGTGTACGGCTTGGATGCATGAATGTCATTAACGAGGCTTTAAATATCGCTAAAAAGTACAATTTTCAATTTCAATGTTTATTTCGTAGCTAACTCGTTTCTGCCTAAATAGGTACGAAGATGTTTACGACAAGCATAAAACACTCGACTGCGATAAGCCAATGTTTCTATCAGCTGCAGTTTTTGTCGCTTGCAAGTATGAATATTAAATATAAAGTCAACAAAAGACACATTGAAACATATAATCTTATTTTAGAAAATCTAAAACAAGAATCGATCAAACGAAACTTCTCGAATTTGCCAAAGTTAAGAAAAGTATGCTCAAAAGAATAATAACGGCAATGGAACCCTTAAGCCAACATGAAAATGTTAAAAGTAAGAAATCTTTTATATCATTGCACCAAGCCAAAATTGTTCTTTTCTCGAAGATGACGAAGAAAATCAGAAGTTACCTAAAACACTATTGGAAGCTGTCGATGATAAATTTAAAAGTAATTTTACACTAATTGCAAATTTCTTAGTATTAAATTTTATTTAAATTTCAGCTTTGCACAATTCCCGTAAAAAAATGCGATCTCAAATACAAGAATCAGAAGAACAAAATTACGATTCGTGGAAGCAAAAGATTTTGGCTAATGCAACAGCCGCAACCGCATCGAGTACGTAATGAAATAACTTAATGAATTCAAATTTATTGATTAAGAATAAGATTAATTGAATAAACTGTTGTATAACGTAAAGTATTCATTTGAATTGTACAAATTACGAATCAAAGTTGGGCATTTACTAGACTGAGTATTAGGATAAAGTTGTAGAACGAGTGAATACTAGAATAGAGAGCAAATTTTACTTTGTGATATAACTACTTAATAATTCAATTATACTTTCTGAATAAGAACTTTAGGGATAAATGCTTCCGACTTATTGATTGGGCTGTTTGTCGAAAAAGTTGTGTAATGAAGAAATGCATACTGCATGTAATATGACGAAAATCTGCAACTCATTAAATTAGAATTCAATTAATAGAAGAAAAAATTTTCAAATTTACTTCAGTAAAAACTGTAATTCTTCGTCCGTTTCGCATGGGCAATTGTTTATGATTAATGATGCTATGTTCTTTTCTTCCTCAACTTTTGAATTTGTTTCTGTGGTTAGGGCGACAGGATTAAAAAATTGTTGTAACGTACCCAAATGAACTAGCATTGCTGAAAGAAGCCACATTTCATAATCTTGCAAAGTCAGTCCCTATTATATAATAAGCACAGTTAACGATAGGAAATTTAAATTAATGTCTTATTACTAATTTTGTTATAATTTCCCAAAGGCGAAGAAACAAAGCGCTCTGTAGATTTTTAAACCGAGAAAATAGTAAAAGTAATTCATCGGCCCACAAGTGTGATATGGTCAAGTTTGCCACTGCACAAAGTGTTTTACAAAGTGATAAAATTAATAAATTTGCAACCTAAAAGTTGAGATGTTATGTGAATTATAATAATCCAAAAAAACTATTTACAATGTACCTCTTTACTTTCCAAAGAAATTCCGTCGTTTGTTGAATTTAAGTAAATTAATTCTTTTTGCTCGCTAACTGCACACTGAGTTAATGCGGATATTTTCCGTTTAATTTCTTGGAGATCATTCTGAGGATCTAATGTGATTGCATTAATAATGTAGAAATAGAAATCAAATACTATTTTTAAAAATACCCACAGAAATCAACTTTTAATTTTAATCCATTTATTATTTTTTCTGGCAGTTTTTCAAATAAATTTCTTAATTCTTCCATTTGATTATCACATATCGCAATATCTAAATAAAAGAAAACATTATTGATTGTTGGCTTCTGATTGTTAAAAATATACCTTCAGTTTTCAATTTATCGCAATCAGAAACGTATTGTTGATATAACTGATTTGGTATTTTACCCAATCTATAATATAAAAATTAATTATCATTTAACACATATGACTTAAATGATAAAGAAAATACTTGTTAAGAGATTCTATAAATTTTTGTTTTACTTCATTCGCATTGGTTGACTATTAAATCAGTAAATAATCAATGACTAATGATAAGATTGCATTGACTTTTAAAAATGTATATTAACAACTCACCAACAAAACAGGCAGAAATCGAGTCAAAAAATACGGCTTGCGAAAAATACTATTTGGAAAATTAAATATTTATTAGAAAGATGTAAATATTGATATTAAAATTTTCAGTGACATGCCTCAATTCGATGACTTGACCCGGGATTTTTCCATTTGCTTCAAAAGCTTTTACCATGTTGTCAACTTCTTCAATAACCTATTCGAATATCATTTGAAATACATAAATTATTCATTTAATAAAAAGATTATCATTTACTTTTTTCTTAGCCTCTTCACTTTGTTCTGTCGACTGATTACCATATTTAAATATTTTATCATCAAAAACCTAAATAGTTTGAAAGAATTTATTAAACTACATTTAATCTAGAATATATTATTTGATGTACTTTAAGATCCTGCAGTCTTGTTTTGGCCAAAATTATATAATCACTAAAATAATTTCGACAGTTGTTAGGAATAAATGGTGGATTCAAAATATGAGCCTCAAATTAAAAATAAATAACCTTTAATAATATAGAATAAAAGAAACAATTCATCTTACTTGCAAACAGCATACGGGCTCAAAAGGTACTAAATCGGTTAAAATTTTTATCAATAAACAAAATGATTTTTTATTTGTAATACATCCTGAATATTCGTTAAACGTTGTCTAATGAAAAAGAAATAAATAAAATATTAAACTGATATTTTGGTACAATTTACCTTAATCCATTCACCATACGATTGATGAATCAGGATACCCTCATTAACAGCTTGTCTCGTTAATACTATTGCTGTGATCACTTTATTTTCATCCAAATTAATTAAGGAGTCTCGAATCAGATTTGAATTATACTCTGTACTTCGAAAAAAAATAGCATCGAAATAATTTTTCATTACGACATTATACCTCTTAAAATATTTGGGCCATCTTCAAACAAAACAAGAAAATGAGTAACAAAAAATAAAAATAATCTCCAGTTAATGTTGGGCAATTCCAATATTTGTTTAAATATATCTTCTACTTCCTTTGAGTTAAATGGCAATAATAACTGTGGTACAACAGGAAGAGATTATTTGTAAAGATCACAGTTGCATAAAAATTAATTTTTCAATTACTTCACTAAGTATTGTCTTTGTAAAATTGTTGATTTTTGAATATGTCCAATCGCTTTGTTTGCTGATAATATATTGAAAATTATCTAAATATAAAATTGTAATTCAAAACACTTTAGAAATAAAGTTATCATTAAGAAATTCTTTTACTATTTCCTTCTGTCGAATGACCGCTAACAAAACGTAAAATTTCTTCCGCAAAATACTTTTTTAATACTTCCAAGTCAATTAGTTCATTACGAGCAGCAATTTCGTAAACATTTATGCTAATAGAAAATTTACCAATTTAATAAAATTGTAAAGCGAATCAAATTTGGAATTTCAAACCATTCATCGACACTTTCATTGATTGCTTTTTGTAGTAAACCTGGAAAAATATTTTCAATATCATTAAAACTTATGATGGTTGAAATTATTAACTCTGTGAAGCAAAAAAGAATGAATATATTGACAAAAGTGAGGGGTATTAGTTGTTATGTATTGGTTGAGGATGGGCCCATTGACCCCATTGATTAAAAAAGGATTTAGCAAGAAAAAGAAAGCGTTTGACTTGAATTGTCTTGCATATCGGCGTTTCGGTGTAGGCATCGAGGGACAACGAGCCATGAGTGTGCTCGAGGTTCGGTAACCGGACGGGCTGGGATGCATGGAGCGAGGTCACGCGCCGAGAGAGGTTTGCCACATCTTGACTCCTCTCTCAGATGGAGAAGTCAAGCTGAGACGCTTAATGAACCATTCAAACGAGGGATTGGACAGGTGATTTCAGGGGAAGATGAGGCAAATTGACTAAATGGCAAATTTTATGACGGTAAACAATTGGAAGACCGCGGGAGAGGTTTTGGCATAAGGCAGAAGGAAAACTACTTTGCCCAGAAAATCAGGCAATTGTGAATCAAGATCAACAATGGAGTAAAAATTGAATACTAGAGAAAAGCATATTAGCAGTGAGGTGTGAAAAAGAAACGGGGAGATTCCAGTTGTTCACTCGCAGTGCTTAATTTTAATATTGTTGCTCTAGTGTTAGTTCCAATTTGTATTAGCATTACATATTTTCATAGTTTTAATTTATTTAAATAACATGGTGAGATATTAGTAATTGTAATTAGATATTCCAAGATCCAATAAAGGGACAGTCTAACGTGTTGAGACTAATTACCTTTTCCAAAAATATCCAAAAATCTTTCCACCATCTTCAAATATGAAAATCAATTTTATCTCCCCACAATTCAGTTACAATTTTACTTACATCAGTCATCTGTTGAGAATATTCTTTACTCGAATACTTAATTTGAATAAATGTTGTAATAATTGCTGAAAGAAAACGTCAACATTGTAAATTATAAGCAAAAACTTGAACTTAAACTACTTTACAATTTAAAAATGTGCTTGAGTCTTCTAATTGGCAAGTTGTCATCTTAATTACAAGATCTTTAAACTGTTCTTCGAGAGAAGAGTCATTCGTTACACTATAATAATTTATTATTGTTTACAAATATGTATTTTGATTGCTTTTGTAATTTACATGGTCAATAACTGTTGTATATTTAAAATTGAATATTTGTAAGCTTCCCATAGAAATTCGAGTTTCCCAGATTTCTTGAAAATTAATTAAACCGATATTCAAATTCAACTATATGCTCGGTACACGTTTCGAAATTTCACTCACCTCGGAGTATCGAATAAGAGCGTTTAAATCCATAACAGGAATGTAGCGCTGTACGTTTGCGTAGTCATAGTCATTAACAACCTCTGGGGGCAAAAATTCGTTCAATAGCAGCATAAAGGAATCTATTAATTCGAAATAAATAACATAGTTTATAATTTAAAAAAAATTCTTACTTGAAACATCCGCCATTTTGGTGTTGACGACTAGTGTCAAATTTTGGCTTTTACTTTTAATCAAGTTTAAATTAAGTTATAAAAAGAATTTTCTTTTAATTATATTGGGTAAAGTATGTTCTACCAAAAAGTAAAATTATATTGATTAGAACATTATTCTATTAAATAAATTAACAAAATTTTTGATATACGATATTGTGAAAAGCAGCAAGCGAGCGTCTTTATTGCATTCTCTGCTCTTGACGATTAATCGACTCAAATAGACAAATCTTGGAAGAGACTTGTTTGTCGATTTGAGCATTGATGTTATTTAAATTATGGCTTATTTGCAGACTAGAATAACTACTCATAAGGAAAAGGTTTGCAGCTTATATAAGAGAGCCTGTCGTGCTTTATTAGCATGGGAACCACACAGGTAACGTTATTTAATAATACAAAATTCCTCTCTTTTCTCATTAATCAAATTTTATTAAGGGACGAGTATCGTTATAATGCCACAATAATGCGATCGCGATTTGATGCTAATAAGAATATCAAAGATTTACGAGTTGCTGCGAAGCTGTTGGCGCAAGGTGAAGAAGAATACCTGCGTAAGAAACATTATCAGCCAATGAATTGTAAGTATAATTCTTTCGAATTCATAGGCGATATACTGAATTTGTTATTTTTTTTTGACAGTTCCAGGTGCCCCGAAAGGAATTACTTTCAAACGACATCCAGTGGCTCCTTCCTGGGTTAGGGACTAAAAGCGAACTAATTTTTATCAACATTTACTGATACGAAAACTTTTTTTATATTGGTTTCAGGTGTTGGATGGTTGGCATCCATTGGAAAAAGCAGTGTTCCCACAGTACTTTGCTACTCGTGAAAAACGTAAGGATGAATACATACAATTTTGGGAAAATAAATTTGGTAAACCTGCACCCCCACCCTTAAAATAATTGTTAGTTTCTACAGAAATCATTGTAAATTTACTATTTAAATATAAAAAATATTTTGCTTTATTCTGTGGATTTCTGCATGTAAAATAACAGTTGAATAAATATTAATTAGGTGGATTTAGAATGTAAATTTTCTTTTCTAGTTTCTGTTCAGGATTGATAAACTTCTTAGTTGCAATATTCAATTCTTCCAATGCTAATTGAGCATGTAACTTAATTTTTTCATCTTTTTCTATCGAGTAAACAGTTTTAAGCAATCGAAATAATTCGTGAATAACTGTTTCTAACACCTAAAGCGAAAACTTAAGAAATTAGCTAAATTCTGTTTAAATATAAATCTTATGTTGATTACTTGAAAAATGTTTTCACCAAGTCCTCGAAATAACAATGTTATTACTAAAAGACAAGCTTCTTTTACTTCAGGTGAATTGTCTGTTTTTAATAGACTTGTTATGCAAAGTAATATCTAAGAAGTGTGTAAAACATGTTACAACAGACCCAAACCATTAAATTAAACTTACTTCATGAATCCAAGGACCTATGGAAAATTTTAATCCTTTACATACTTCTCCTAAGTTTGACAAACTCGATGCTCTAACATGAACATCGTCATCCTTACAACCACTTAAAAATGCTTGTAAAAAGAGATCCCTATATTTTGGCATTATATCGCCTAATAAAAATGTAACATTTAGCACAACAGAATTACATAAATTGAATTTCTCACCAAGCATTTGAGTCACTTTCAAAAGAACTTCACCCAATTTCAACCGTAATTCTACACTGTTACGCTCTTTACTATTGTCAAAATTCGCGAATTCTGAAGTTAATAGAGGAACACTTTTATCGGCGTAACGATCCGTTAAAGCAGCAAGTCCCTGAATAGCTGCTAAATAAATATACGAATCTTCATCGTTTAAATTTTTCTGTAAAAAAGAATTTATCATTTTCAAAAAAAAATAAAAATTCAAGATTAATTACTTGAAAAATTACAAATAAGTCATCAGCATGTGATATTGTTTCAGTGTCTCTTTTCAGTAATAGATTTCTAAGGCCAATTAATGCATGGCCTCGAACAGGTACTAATGGTTCTTCCAATTCCTCCATAAGTGTTTGAAATTTAGTTAAAGGTTTTTTGGTAGTTTTCTGATCTGATGGTTTTGATTTCCCGTCATTTAGAATTGAGTAAGACAATTCTTCCGTCATCTTTCTTATTTTGTCGTTATGATGATGTTCCGATATATGTTTTAAGTCTGGGATCATACTTTTCAAGTAAAGATTTTCTTGTGGCGTTAACTGAAAATTAATTTAGTAATTATTTTTTAAAATTGGCATTAAATTAATCACCTTATTAGATGCTAGAATTAACGTCAATGTTACAGCTATCGTAATGGTCTCAGTTTCAAATGATTCGTCGTGAATTTTCTTTCCAACAGATCTTGCAAACATCATCTAAAGTAAAATATTTTAGTTAAGGCAACTAAATATTCTTCCATTTTATTACTTTTAATAATTTAAAACTTGCGATTTTATCGCTAGTCATTTGAGTTTGGAGTTGCAAGTCTTCTGTCATTAATTCAAACAAATAAATAATAAGAAATAAATTTTTAATAACTATTTGCTGATTAGTAATATTTTCTTCTATTTCAAGTAATAATTTTGTATTAGAACTGCTAAGTTTATCGTTTTTAATTTCATCTAATTTCTGCTGCATTTCAGTGAATTCCTATTTAAATAAAATTAAAATATATTGTAAAAATAAGTATAAAATAAAAATAATTGTAAATTTACTTGCAATAACATGAGAAAAAAGGTTGATATAAAATTATCTTTTTGCAATAAATCTATTAGTGATAACACCGCATTGCATGTGCTGTCAATTTCTTTCATCCAATCAGTTTCTTCGTTCCTAAAATTATTCATAAAAT
The DNA here is from genome assembly GCA_034696185.1 of Henia vesuviana. Taxonomy (NCBI): domain Eukaryota; kingdom Metazoa; phylum Arthropoda; class Chilopoda; order Geophilomorpha; family Dignathodontidae; genus Henia; species Henia vesuviana. Next base: position 41,525 of record JAQFZU010000096.1, read on the forward strand.
AAATTCTTAAATTAAGAATTGTAAGCAATAAATACTAACTCAGTCTTTAAGGAGAAACAGAGACCTCCATTACTGCCTATTCCAAACTCAAATTTATCATTCAATGACAATGTATTACAATCCGGGTCGTCAATACCAAATAGCACTTTTCTGAAGAAATTAATCTTAGCATTCTCACTGTTGTGTTGCAAGTATGCAATCAATAGAGATTGTAGGTTGCCTCTAATTAACATAAAAAAAATTGTGTACATATATCAAGTTTTGATGATTGGTGTTATTGTTTACTTACTTTAAATTAGATATAGTGGATTTACAAAACTTATATAAATGAAATAAGATGTCAATAACTCGAGTTAATTGACCATACATTAATTCAGGAATATTCGTTCCCAAAACAAAAAGCTGAATTAATTAAATAATAACATTCAATTAATTAAACCTTGATTTCTTGTCTTACTTACCTTAAATAAGTCATTTATGCACTTCGATAAATCTTCCTCGTTTACACCTTGATCACCTTCAATTGAACGCATTAAATAAGATATAATATAAATTATTTAAAAATATGTGCGTACCTAAATTTATAGCATTCTGCTCGCTGCAGATCATTAATGGCTGAAGAAGTGGTGACCACAAAAATTTTTGAGCGAAATCTCCATGCAGTTCAGTGGATTTGATAAAAATATTTGCAGAAACCATAATATAAAGTTGTTGATGTTTTGTTTCTACACGTAAAATTTCTAAGGCCTACAAAATAATTAAATTTTTTTCAAAGCTGAATCCTTTAACTTATTTTTAAAGAAACTTACCTGTGGCAGAACCATCCCGAAATAGTCATCAGCAGATTGGTTTGGCAGGCGACTGCCCACAACTATTTTGCTTACAACTTCACATTTTTGCCAGTCATAAATCCCTTCCTTATTTTCACTCAACTCTAAACAAAATAAACCAGTGTAATTATTAATGCAGAATTCTAAAAAGAAATTTAATACCATTACAAAGAATTGCCGAAATAACATTCTGTAGACCGAGAGGTCGAATCAATTCTTTTGAAAGGTAATTATTACAAATTTTTCTAAACCAATTTGGTGTAGCCACCTAATAAATCAAGTTTTAGTTTAAAAGAATTAAAAATTTCTTTAACTTACAGAATTGCAACCAATAAGTACAAGGATTTCTTTAATGACAATTGGCGATTGCAATTCACTTAAAAAATTCTTCAATTTCAGTGCCATTTCTCTTTTGATATTAAGAAATCTCTGCTTTTGAGCCTCAACAGATTCACTTTCAACTGATAATAACTGTAATAAAAAAAATTTAGAAATCTAATCTAAAATTACATGAAGTAACATTACTGTTTTAATTGGAATATGAGTTAACTGCAGTAGTGACGCTAAGATATCGGATGTGTGACACTGAATTATGTCTTTAAATTCTTTATGTTCATTACAAATAAGTAAAGAGCGCATAATTTGGTTCAATGTTAAGTAATTCTAGAAAAAAAATTATAAAAACCATAATTAAAAATTGTAAAATTTAAAACTTCTGCAAAAGTTATTAACCTCTTCAGAAAATGATGAGGTACTAATTGATTGAATAAAATTTGAATAGTTTGATCGTTTAGCGATTGGTATGCCGATTCCACATATAAAATTAGGTATAAGCCCTAAGCTCACAATTAGTTGAACACAAGTTGTAACTATTTTCTTTTGCTGAATACTAAGAATTCCTTTGGGGGTATCTGATGTTACAGACAAATTTACAACCTCGTCTACTAAACTGTGCTTTAAGGCAATTAGTAATTTCTGACAAGTATTTAAAAATTTGTTTCTGAAAGAAAAATAATTATTAAAATTCAAAACGATTTAAATAATCAATCAACATACAAATTTCGCTTGATGGAGTTTTCTTCGTTAAGTTCAACATCTTCAAAAGTAAAGCTATAAAAATCTAACTTAAAGTCTTTTGTTCCCAAATATTCTTCTACTTTTTCTACATTTCGAATTAACGCTTCCAACATCATTTCATTTTGTCCTATGGGTTGTTGAGTAGATGTATCTGAAATTAAAGCAATATGTAAAATATATTGATACACTCAGATATTTTTATATTACTTGGACTCGTTAGTAGAGTTAAGGCTTTTACGATCGTAGTCGTTTTATCGTCACCCATTTCTGAATCGAGATTAAAATATAGCATAAAATTTCAATCCACCATTTTTATAAAAACACAACGGGAAACACAACAGTGGGCGCCCTCACAATAAGTGTTTAAGCACTGAACTACGAACAACAACAAACGGCGCTTATTCCCGTGATCTCGATGTCATAACATACCAAAAGAAGATGCTTATTGAAAACTAAAAGCAGGTTAGAAATAATCACGATGCATTTTCATTACAATTTTATTTTAATAAGTATTGTTAGCAGTTGAGGATGAAATCAAAAGCATAAAATACAATGGCTGAAGGAGGGAACGAAAATCAAGATAATCCATATTTTTATCAGCATTTCATGAAGCCTTCCCGAATAGACGAATACGTTGCGAACCAGCCATCAAGTTCGAAAAAAAGTGGTGTTTCTTCCGATACCGCGAATAACGATTTTCTTAATGAGCCCGATATTGGCATTCCGACAAGACGGGAAGTAAATAAACTAATTGTGGCTGATGAAGGTAAATATCAATTTATATCCCTAGATTTTTTATACACGTATCTACAATATTTCAGAAAAATCCAGCAAACGAGAAGAAAATCCTTTTTCTTTAAAACAATTTTTAAAGAAAGATCTTGGTGCAAAGCGCAAAAATCAAGCCAGATCTGAAGTTAATGGGTACGAATTCAACGCTGCCAATGGTAGAGAAGGTCCTACGACCGAATCGACGTCCAAATTGCCCACTTATGCCAGTGGTCTTCCGGATTTTGTACAAGACCATTTCTACGTAAATCAATCGTTAAGGGATTTGGGACCGACTTATAACAGTAGTAAAAATGAGGACAAATTTTCCGAATGTTTATCAAATTCCACGCCTGAAACGAACGCGAAAGAAAGTATGTCAATTGATTCACCAAAAAAAATAAAAAGCCGTAACTGTGCACGAAATGGAGGAGTTTTGGACAATAACATCGTGAATAGCAGCTTGCCTGATTTTTTATCTGATGGTCCTATGCTTAATAATCATATTGATCATCATTATCAATCTCAGAGTGAAACTAGTCCAGTTCAGTATCAACAATCTAATTTAATTCATGACGCTGGACAAGCTGATGAAATTGCATTGGTAAATTTTCATTATTCACTATTTTATTTGGTATTTATTTTATTCATAATTTCAGTTGAGAACAGAAAATAATCAATTAAAACAGCAATTGCAACAAACAAGTCAAGTCGTGCAGAATAAAATATCTTTGTAAGTTTGATTTTAATTTTGAAATTTTGGATTTTTTGAAATTATAATTATATCATTTTAGAATTCAGCAACTAGAAGACGAAGTCAAATCATTAAGGGCAAAGGAAAGTGAAGAAGCAAATGCTTTGGAAAAAGTTGTACAGCAAGTAGAAGATAATTTAAAAAGCACAATGGTATTCTTAGATATATTAAAAATAAACCAAAATTTAAATTATTGAATTCCAGAAACGTGCAGTCACGGCCGAGTCGTTGGTTGTGAAATTGAAGCAGGAAAATAAAGTTTTACAGGTTAATTTGCTTAAAAAGATTATTAATATTATTTAAAGCTGAATAATTTTTTTAAATGTTAGGCGAAACTCAGTGGGAAATCATTACAAAGTGAATGTTCCAATGCAGATGATAGTCAACTGGCAATTGTAAGAGAAAAAGCAAATGCGGCATCGCAACAAATAGAAGTAGCTGCAAATACTGCCGAGCAGACTATTAGGTAAACAATTAATTTGTTACCTTAAATTTAATTTAAATTTATATTTATTTCTTAGGCAACTTTTAAATGGTGTAGAAGCGCTAAAAATAATAGCATCGTGTTTACACAACATTGATAAAGTAACGGATAGTGATGCTAGTTTTGAGCAGGCGGATTCAACATAATAAATACGATGATTATTGCCACGATACATTTAGAAATGTGAATGTTGAATATAATTTTTGCAGAAACAATTGTTGATTTTATTATTTGTCAAATGCGATAGTTGATGAAAATGTTGCCTCTTTGAAATTGTACCGTAATGAAGATCGATACTCATCATGTTATGTAACTGCTGAATGATATTTAAAATATCAGTATTCTTTTTCAGTGGCTTACAAAGATGTGGAAATTTATTTCTTTTTTTATTACATTGAAAGTTTACACACGTATTATTATTATAAAGGTGTTGTAATATTAAAAAATTATGTGTATTTCAGTCCCGACGTTAAATTACAGATTTGAAAACGTTAAGTAAAACCAAGTGCTATTTTTGTATTTTCGTAAATGTGATATATTAAGCACATTTGTACAACCAGAAGTAAAAACGAATTGCTCTCTGTTCTGGTATCATGAATTCAGAAATGTTTGTTTGTATGCAAGATTTCTATTTACAGTGCTTCCATTTCGTAGTTACGAAATAGTGTTGATAATAGTTTTGTCTAGCTATTCATGAAAATAGCAAAATTCTTTGTTACTTTGTATACATATTTTCACATTTGTTTAGAAATGTACGAGTAACAGTAAAAAATGACAGCATCTGTTGTAGAATATTCAATTTTTAATTTGGGGATATTGTTACTAGGTACAGTACTAGGCAGGGCCGTGCCGTGCTAAGAGCAGTTAGCACGGGGTTGCCAGACCTAATTTGATGCCCCTACAAAATTGGTCATTACAACCCAGCGCAACAGGCTGACCCGGGTACTAGGAAACTAACTTTGTGATGTCATTAATTGCAGCCCCTAGATTCTGAAGATATACTTTGAAATTTCGAATTGCGTTAAAATGGTACCAAAATAGTTTTAAAATATTTTCAATTGGAAATGATGATATATAACTATAATGCAAAGTAGATTAAACGTCCAAAAGAATTGTAATAGCTAATTGCAACCGCAAACCTGTTGCTTAATTTGCTTGAATTTAGAAAAATGTGGATTAAGTTCTCAGCCGAGGATCTAGTTTGTTTCGGGCGATGAATAAACAACAGCGGTATTTATTTGGAAGGGAATTGATGACTCCTTGTTGGGCCTGTTATATTATTATCCTAGTGTTTTTAAAGGCTCTTGCAATGATAAAACTATCTCCCTCTCTGTTCTCCCCTTTCTTTTTTCATCTGCTTTCCTCTCTCAAACCCCACTCTTCCCTTAATGGAATTCGATCTTCCGTTATAAAACTTTTCTTATTCTTAAACTGATTATTGAAATGTTAATGCCTCATTAAAAGTGGAGGAGTTTTTAAACAAAATGAAAGAATAAATTTTAGTAGAAATAATTCAGTAAGAAATTGTAAGCATTCATTATTAATAAAATAGACTTTTTTTTAAATTAAAAATTAATTTAGTTTATATGTTTGTACTAGTTGGGTTCGTTAAAAACTACTACAACCATTTAATTGCCCTTTTAAACATTTTGGTTGCAACTTACTAATTTACGGATTTATCAAATTGTAAATAATACAAATAACTTATAAAGTAATTTATGTCAAACCACGCCCTACTTTCACACGTTGGCGCTACGATCAATGGGATGAAGCGTTGCAATTGCAGGTGTTTTTAGTGACGTGACGACTGATCAAAATTTGTAGACAACACTGGGTTAGTGTTGTTAGTCCATAGACATACATAGACTTTTCTTCATTTTCCAGCTTTGAAAACATTACGTTCACGATTTACTGCTCATGTGTTAAGTTCGTGATTCGTTATGGCAGCTACTACTACAAATGTGTTTGAGGATGAATCAAACGTAATTAAGAAATTGTTAACTCTCAGTTATGATTACAGACAAATATCTCCATCTTTAAGTAGTTTTTACATGTAAGTCGTAAGTTAGTTACCGTTAATTATTACAAGTCAATAATTTTATTTTAAATTTTTTTTGTAGGAGTGATTTACTATGCTTCGAAGAAGGCCGAGAATGTATGTTGATCTCAGAAACTGGTCAGTATGGGAATTTTAATGTTTATTGTTATTAATAGATTTTGAAAAAAAACGGACGATTATATGCCCCTTTTGCGGGACATTTCGAACAGCAATTAATAGTAGAGTACGCATCAAACCAAGAGTTAAAATGACAAAAAATTTAAAATGCATGCAAAATAAATTAAAATCAAAACCGTCAAAAACTCAAAAAAGGCAAAAAAGAATTATTAAGTTATGGGAATCAAATTCTAATAAAATCGTGAGAAGTATTTTTTGGTTACAAATAAAATCAAAAAATTTATGTAGTTTTTTTTAGGTAATTGATTGTTACAACTGTAAGAAGAAATATCGATGGCGGTTAAATATCCCAAAAGACATTGATACAAAGCCAGGTTTTATTTGTGGATACTTTTTGCTGAAGTTATCGATTAAATAAAATTATTTTTCAGCTCCTGCAATTGAAAAACCAAAAAAGAAAAGGAAAAAACGAAAAGATACCACGGCTGGTTTGGTTTTACCAACTTCACTGTCGAAAACTAGGTTCATATCGCTTAAAGTATACTTTGATTCAGAATTTTAATTGGTTTTAATTTTAGTACAAAAAGGATAGAACCGAAAAAAATTATGATAAATCCTGTAAGATTTGTACGGCATAATCAACCAGCTCCTCCAGATACGAATATTATAAAAGCCAATTCATCGAACTCTTCTAAAAATGTTTCAAAAAATTCAAAAACTGCTAAAGTAAGTTTAGTTTTCAAAAAGGAATTCAAGAAAATAAACGAAACTAATGTACCATCACAACGACAGAAACTTGAAAGTTTTTTATTGCAATTGTAAAATAAAATTAAACACGTTATTTCTTTAAATTAAATTGTCTCCGTGTAAGTTGTCTGTTCAATTTCTCTTGTTATACGCCAATAGAGGTCGCTTGTTAATGTTCAAAGGTAAAAGTCGAGTTGGCGTTGCATGGTATACGGGTCAGAAATACAATACGTGCAGAGCGGCCTTGTTTGGTGCTAGTAGCACTAGAACTGATTAAATGGGTAGTAAAAAGCACAAAAAACATCATAAATACGATAAGCGAGAACGATCACATGAAGGTAAATATCAAGGCTTAGATTATCTTAAATTTTTTATTTTGTTTTCATTTCAACGTTAAGAGGGTCTTGTCCTAATAAGCTTTTAAATGCATAAAAACAATCAGTGTAGTTAACATCATAAACTAATTTTATTATAGTATCGGATAGACCGGAAAAACGACTTAAATTAGTATTAAAAGTTGGTGGAAGTTCAGCCTCCGAACATGGGGATTCACCGCATGTTCATCACTCAACATTAGATCAATCCTCACTCGTTCATGATAGTAGTAATCGATTGGATTATCACGAAAGATATCCAGAAAAACACAAAAAGTCAAAAAAAAAGAAGAAAAAGAAATCTAGTGATCGTGATCGACACGAACGAAAACACAGACACCACCACCACCACAGTCATGACAAAAGAGTTGAGCATCCTATTGCACATATGTTCGTTAATTACCTTTGTTTGATACATCGAAAAAATAAATTTCAGGAAAGACGAAAACGCGAACTCGAAGATTCTGGTCAAGATGAGATGGATGTATTCGATGGACCTATTGAACCGCTTAAATGCTCATCGTTGTTTGGTGACGACGTTCCAGAACGCCCATATAGGGAACCAAGGGCCTGCACATTGAAAAATAGACAAGGGAAAAGTGTTCTGCAACGTCTTTTAGATTACCTTCTTAAAGCATTAGAAAAGTAAGTTTCATTATTATTAATTTTTTAATAAAAGTACAAAAGTTATTAATTAAACAGAAAAGATCCACAACAAGTGTTTGCATGGCCCGTGACAGATCACATTGCTCCAGGTTACTCAAGTATTATTACTCAACCGATGGATTTTAGTTCTATGCGGCAGAAGATTGAAAATAACGAATATTTATGTGTGAATGATTTCAGAGTAAGTTTTAATGCACCAATTGTTTAGATAATATAACAAAATTATTTCAAACCATTTTCACGCAGAGTGATCTGAGAGTTATGTGTGATAATTGCATGACATACAACCGCCCGGAAACTATTTATTACAAGGCTGCTAAGAAAATGCTTCATATGGGATATAAATTGATGACTAAGGTAAATCTTCGATTATAAAAAAAAATATTTTAATATTTCCTGTAATAATCTTTAGATTTTTTTAACTTTTAGGAAAAGCTTTTAGCATTACGTAATACATTTGACACAATAAGAGAATTAACGAGCGAAGAAATGGGTTTTGATCTTAATGACGAAACAATAGCTGCGGACATGGCAATAGTAGAAATGGATGAAACAATACCCGTGAAAGAAGTGAAAAAGAAGATAAAACCATCCAAACCAACGTAATTTACAATTTGTTTTAGTTTGTGATTATTGATTTTACTTTTATGTTTCAGTTCAAAATTTGAAGCTTATCAAGATGGTCTTAGTCCTGAAGAAATTTTGGCTCAAGCACAGAAAGCTGCAAATGATGCAGCTGCCAAATTAACTCTTAAACGACCAAATACCAAAGTAAATGGTTTTATTCGTGTAATTAACATTAACAAAACTAACATAAAAATAAATTTTATTGATAGTTTGGCTTTTTGAGACAGCTTAAAGATGGCACTACAACGTTAGCAGTTTTGAATCCTGATGAAACCGAGCCCTCTGAGCAGAAGGTTACGTTAGAAATGCTAGCGGGAAAACTGAATCAAGGCATCGGGAATTTAGCGGGATTTCAAGAAGACAAGAGAAATATTGCTAAGACTGGTAAAATTTATTTAATCACTCAAATTCAATAAATAATAAAATTTTATGTTAATGTTAATTTTTCAGTAAATTACCTTAATTACGGGTCATTTAGTTCATACGCACCTGTGTATGATTCCACATTTGCAAACTTAACAAAAGAAGAATCCGATTTATTATATTCTGCATATGGAGATGAAACAGGTTATCAATATGCTGAAAGGTACATTTATTTTAATTTAATGAAAGGTTTTTACAAACAAAATTAATTTTTTTAAATTCTCGCAGCGTACTTAATTTTAGCAAAAATTCAGATTACATGACTGCTATGGTCGACAATTTATTAGACACACTTTCAAATGGTGAACATTCCAAAGCCATGAAGAAAATAGAAGAGGTAAACCATTTGGAAATTATTTAATTAAATTAAAATTTTATTACATTTTAGATGAGCAAAGCGAGAGAAATTTGTGCGTCTACGCAGACTCAAACCAAAACCGAGAAGAACAATGTAAAAAAAATTAAATTTGATATTTTCAATTGTTAATTGTAATTTTTGAAATTGCAGAAATCAAATGAATCTAAATCGAATAGCAAACCGCAAGGTGATAGTGTTAGCATCGACTACGACTCGCTTCGGTCTTTGGCGGATTTAGGGATCGATGTTTCGTTCTTGGATGATCACGGTATAAGATACATCCATAAAAAATTTAATTTTCCTAATCCCATAAGTACATTTTTCAGACGAGAAAATTGAAACAAACGGTGACATTCAAAAGAAACTTGACGAGACTTCGGTTCTGATTACCAATTTACAGCAAATCCAACACGAGCGGTTAAGTGCAAAACCCCCAGCACATTTATCGCATTCAACGGGACCGTCAGCCGATGAAATTCAATTAGGTATGATTTTGAATTTTAACATTAAATGAAATTTCTTACATTCTAAATTTAACCCTAGCAAACGAAGTAGCAGAGAGTCTAAAGGATTTAGCGAAAAAGGTATTTACGATGGATTTACTAAATCTATTTCGATATTAAAAATTAGAAATATAAATAATTTTATAGACGGCACCGTTAGACGTAACAAATTTAGTCGGGTTACGAAAAGCCATGGGAATCACATTGCAGCCGTCGCTGCTGCCTAATTTTGGTGGTGACAAAAGTACAAACCCTCCATTATCAAGAACTATTGAAAGTGGGACAAATGCCTCAATAACTCAATCGTCTGTGGCTGGTACTGATCGTGAGGAGACTGCAGCAGACTTAGAATCCGAACTGCAAGAATTTTTAGATACTGGTGCGACGTTAAAAGTTTCCGATTCACCTAATCACACGGAAGAAACATTAGTTGATGAAAATCTTCTTGTTTAGATATTTGTATTGCCTAATCAAATTAACGAGATATAATTTTTTTCCATTTTTCATTAAATTTTTATATTTAATATATAAAGATATATATATATATACATGTCATATTAAGCCTAAAGAAATACACACTTTTTTGAGACAAGTATTAATTAGTAATTATTTCTTTTTTTGAGGCTTTAGTTACTACTCCATTTCAAAAATATATCGCTTATTTCATTAATAGGTTAAAAATTTTTTGTTATTCATAATCAATATTTCCATTTTACTCATTTTGCAGCTGAAAATTAAACATTTTTTATGTTATTTTATGGTATTTTTAACCGATTTTGGCTTCACTCAATTATCCAGTTCTTTTTTTAAAATAGAAATTTCATACCGCAGATTGCTGATTTCATCATCTTTCTCTTTTAATGTTTGATGGAGTTGATCGATATATTTTTCCACCGAATTCCAGTTGCCGGGAAACGATGTGTTACTTGATATCGGCGAAGGATCATCAAAACAGAAAAATTTTCGAACGGGGGTACTAAGAAAAAAGCAACGTTAACATTTTTTACTGATGAATAAGTCATTTTAAGAATAAATGGCTTTCGGCTTTTATACGAAATGGCCACAATGGTTCAAAGTGTAAAAGATCAAGAATTGATTACAAACTCACCTGTGATAAACCTGTTTACATTTCATTATCTGATTTATAAACGTTTGTAATCCAGTAACTCTGCTTTCCAAAAATGAGATATCAAAATTATTTCCGAACCAACGTTTTGATGGTAAATCAAACTGGAAACATGGAAATAGTTTTCGCAGCTAAAAAAACAATAATTAAAGTTTTTTTTTTTTCTTAAATATTAATTTAAGAAAGATACTTTTTTCCGTAGACGGGCAAAATCACTATAGCGTCGATAAACAGTCCAACTTCTGTCAGTTTTTAAGCAAATTATATTGACTTTAAAAGCCTAAATTTAAAATAATATCACATTTTGTACTTTCTCAATATTCATTACAATTTAATTTACAGTAAATCGAGCTCGCTCTTCTACGATTTCATAACCTGCTATTGGTATACTATAGTCTTCGTTAGGCTCCTTTGTCAATGATGTTTGTGATGCATTCACTCCATCTGCATTTTCTGTAGTACTTGAATTTGATGAGAATGAATGCGTGCGACTTAAAGCTGAACTAGAACCTTCAGAATTGATTCTATTATCGCTGTCAGATGAAGCAGTTGGCGCAACAGAACTCATATTAGAAGTCTAAAAAAAATTAGAAAAATCATAATTCGATAATGCAATATTGTCTACTAATGCGTATCACCAGGCTGAAGTTAGCACCAGCACCATATTTGCCCCTAGCCTCAAACAGGCCTCCATTTCGAATTAGTGGGAAATACTT